>CANYCX012184887.1:0-11862 GCA_948193385.1 Breynia disticha f. nivosa | reverse complement strand
CATAAACGTATGAATGATTTTTGAGGAATGGCTTTAGGGCGCCATTGTTGTTTTAGGGGGAATAAGGCCGGGATGGCCGAATTCTCCCCTGCACCCCGGCATGTAGAGACGTTAAAGGATGCCTTACTGAGTATATAAAATATACTCACCTGTCATTGCTGGATTATGTGCAGATCAACAGGTACCAGAGACGGGATGACGTGATCGACGAGCCTAGCGGCGCGATACTGAAGGTCGAGCTCCTAGGGTTTTGGTTGTATGGATTTACATGCATGTATTATTTATCTTTATGGAAAAGTGTGTAATGGCATGTAAACTGTTTTCGTGCTTCTGCATTGTTTAAATTATAAATGGTTTTTTTTTTACTTACCATTCTAAATGTTTTCCCAGCTTCCGCATTTACGAAAAATATTGGTGCATGATTTCTCTGATTTATATTATACCAATTACATTGTAAAAAGAAAAATAATGGTGCAAAATTCCTATTTATTCGGAAATGGATTTAAGAAAATTTTGGCGCCACATTTAGATCATCATCACGACTTATGCTCAAAGTCATGTCAACTGAGATATTTTGAACATAACCGACTAAGACTTCTGCTCATTTGTAAACAGAGCAATTTTCGAGCCTATAATCATCTTGGAGGTGTACTTGAGCAGAGAAAAACAAAACTTCTTGCAAAATTGAAGTTGAATTCATTAAGGTAAGTTGGTTCTTCTTCTTTTGAATAAAAGTATTATTGAGTTGTTGTGAATTGTGGTTTTGAGGATTAAGAACTGAGTTACAGGTTAAGTTAATGTTAATCAGTTTGGTGTGCATGAAAGGAGCTTATATTGCTGGTTTTGTATGGCTAAAATGAGTTTAGAATGTGAGGATGAAGGTTTTTGTGATTAGAAAGTTTCTGAGAAACTTAAAGAATTAGTTAAAGGTTGTATGTGATGATTTTATTGATGAAATAAGTTAAAGAACCAAGTAATTAACAACCTTTACATGTTTAATTCCGTATAGGAGGAATTAAACGAGCTTTGGATCAAAGTTCAGCCCAGCGCCGACTTCGCATGTTTATCCAGGTAAGTGTTCTTACACTTATGTTTTGCATCAGTATGATTAATTCATACTTGTTATGATGCGAATGAATTTAAAATGATAGCAAAAATGTGTCCTAGAGGACTTGTTGATAAAAATGCTAAGTGAGCTAAGTGTGATGATCTTATGACGATATTATGATTGTTATGTGCTTGTGATTTCTGCCTTTGTGGCTTATGATCTATGTACTTTGTGGATGTATACCTTGAATTGTTCATTAAGCTATGTGATTTTAAACCTAAAACTTTGTAAAAGGCATGAATTGAAGTAATGAGCTTTGTGCATATATGATGATCAATTCTATGTGAATGTGAGTGTTATGTGCTCTGCTATGTGCCTACTATGTGGTAAATGTTATGTGTCATTGATATGATATGAATGTTTCATATACATTCATGTGTTGCATAACATTTGTGTGACACGAGCTGTGTGCATTATGGACATGTTGTGTGCTGTCCTTACGAGTTGTATGTCACTTTTATAGGCTGTGTGTCATCCTTTACTGTGTGCTATAGAGGACTCCTCTGCTGTGTACTATAGAAGAAAAAGAAGTAAACCCAGGTCATTCGTACTGTGTGATTGCACTGGCATTGCATATTCATTTCACAAATGCATTCATATATAAGTAATGCCATGAGATGAGTTTTTATGTGGATATTAATGTTGTGTACTGAGTGTTAATGCTGTGTAATATATGTTGCTATGTAAATGATAAATGTTGTGTGTTGCTAGAATTATTGAAATTAATGAGATGTGTTATGTGTTATGTATTGTGGTATATGAGCTATGTGTTATGCTTTGGTTGATGATGTGTTAAGTGACAAGGAAAGTGTGGATTTTACTGTAGAAATGGTATAGGAAATCCCTTGATTGAGTATGAAGCTAAAAAGAAAGATTGGTGTGTGTAAATCACTTGAAAATAGAATTGAATTGGGCATTTCTGAGAGTCAGCACGATCACTGTGCTGACCAGCACGTCCTCGTGCTGAGATCAATTTTAACAGCATGCTCCGTGCTTATGAAAAATTTGGAAAAATGTAACGAGCACAGCCTCGTGCCAACTAGGAATTAAATGATGAGCACGACCCATGCATACTGGAAATTCCCCTATACTTCATATAAATAGTGAAATACATACAGATTGGATTGATAATGAGTAGGGATGTGTCCTATTTCATAATGTACTTAAATTGTGATAAGACACTTACTAAGTATTTAAATATACTCACCTCTATGTAATTGTTTATAATGTTGTGCAGTTCGTAGGTAGCTCCTATTAGATCAGAGTTATAGTGATCAGAGTTCCATTGATATATGTTAGAGGTCTGAGCTCCGGAGTTTTCATTTTTGAGAGTTTGTTATTGTACATATTTTGTACTTGTATGTATATACACGCATGTTTATGTTTGAATTGAGTTTCAAACTATATTTTTAGCTTCCGCTTTTGTATCTTATTTTGCAAAGTATTTTGGGTTGAGTTTTAATGAAAAAGGCGTGTATATTATTTTCTCTCTCCTCTTCAGATAAAAGGGTTTTAAAATTTGAGCTTCACACACTACCTGGAAAATATTCTAAGTTTTCTTATGATGGTTCATTGTAGGCATTACTGATTGATTTGTTACAAAAAGATATAGATTTTTTTATTATGTTTTTTATAATGGTTTTGATTTGTTGAAAATAAGTTTGTCCCAACACCTATTTTGCTAGTTTCACCTTGAGATTTTCCTTTCAAAATAACATATGATGCTAACAATGTTGTTATTTCTTTATGTATTTAATGTTAAGAAAAATCGATAACCCATGCTTTGTAGACTAATTTTGAAATTGTTAGCATTTGACATTAAAATTGGGGACAGAAATGATTCAAAAAGGTAGTAAAAGGCAAATTAAACCAATTGCCACTCATTGTAGATGACAACAATGACATTCATGAAGAATGTTTAGACAAGTAGGTGTATTAGGTGAGTTCCTAGTTTGCAGACCTGTATAATTTTTTATTTAGTATGTTTTCTACCTACTACAACTCAGCCTCAAGTGGATAAATGAAGTATTAAATATTACATATGAGATGACCCATTTCTTTGGAAATCTTGTATGGATCAAATAATTCATAGGTGCAATCTAACACTATGTTTCTTTACGCTTTTAATTTTTTCATTTTATGGCTTGTAGTAGATATTATGGATCAACGAGGACAAAATTTTTGCTAAGCCAAAAAAGCCCCTTTTCAACTATAATCTCAAACTCTATGTGGATAAGTTGCAAACAGAGTGGATATGTTCACTTGTTGTTAAATTTTTTATCCTGGTGCTATTAATATTCAAAATTTTCAAATTAAATTTCTTAAAAGTTAATGGACATAATTTAAAGCTTTATCATGTGAGATTTGAGTCATACACTGTTGAGACAATTTAGGTTGATGATGCAGAAAATTTTGACTTGATCAACTCCATTTTGTTTTGTAAACTCGACGTTAAAGAAGAACTTCTTGGGAGACAATCCAAGTTTCTTTCCAATATTTGCACTATGCTTTCTTAGTTATTGTTTTATTTTATTATTTTAATTTCTTTTCTTTCTTATTTTGATTGAGTTATCTCCTTTTTAAGATGCAAAATTTCACCAATTTTTCATTTTGTTTACAGTGTTTGCAGGAGAAGGGAGTAATAATGTATGAATCTTTACTTGTTTATAGAATTTTTAAACATCTAAGTGTGGGTAGATGGTCATAGTGTAGTTTAAAAAGGCCTTTTCGAACTGGCCTCTATCAGTTGGCTTTCAATTGAGTGGAGAGAAGTTATTTAGATACAACATACATCATCAAACACATTGCCATGACTCTTTTAAATACTTATTTCCCTCAACTTTTGTTTTGAGATCATTTATATAATGATAACATTGATCTTAAGTGTGGATTCGGAGAGCGACATTTTCATTCTGTGTTTTAAATTTTCTGCTTCATGTTGCATGCAATTTTAATTTTTAGTTTTTGAAGTTCTTTGTTTCATCGGATGTCGCATTTTCCATTAAGTTAAATTTTAGTGTCGCATTTAAGTGCATAAACTTTTATTTTACTTAAGCACGTATGATTTTAACACTTCCAAAAATTTTTAGCCTTAACAAGTTCTTTTGAAACCTATGTTGATTTTGATTCATAATTTTTATGTATCTTAGGCTTAGCATTAAACAGCCTTTGATACTAGAACCAAAACAACAATCAACTTAACACAAACCTAAGTGGGAAATTCTTGAGTTTCATACATATTCTTTGTTGTGTCAATTACTCAACTTTTATAGGATTATATTGAGGTTTGACATTAAATACATTTTCAAATTTGTTTTTAACTTAAGGAATCAAACTTTTAAAATAATTAAGAGGAATTTTTTGTTAACTCTTGCTTATCCATTTTCTTTATTTTTCATACCTTTTTCAATATTTAAAACTTGTTTGCCCATTTAGCCTTTAGCTTTTTCTTTACTTTCAACCAAATAAACCATCCACATATTCTCAAATATTTATCTGTTTACAGTTAAGAGAATTTGTTAAGCTATATGTGTCAATTGATAGGCTGTGTGATAAGTGGTACTCTTATGGTTGGATTCTTATGCCTTATTTTGAATGAGAAAGTGATGATAACAAGTTGTCCAGAATTTTCTTTTGCTCTATATGTAGTATTTTTGGGTCAAAATTGATATGAGCAACTTTGGAGTATCTGATATTGTGTGAATAATTGTTTTCTAAGTTGCCAAGTTGATGTTTTTCGAACAATCTTGATTATGATAGCTAAGTATGTAAAATTTATGAATAATTTGTGAGCTGCCATTTAAAAAAAGGAAAAGAAGAAAAGAAAAAAAATTATGGAAGAAGTGGAAAGAGCAACAGATGGACTTCAAATTTCAATAATGGGCAGCCTTTTTACTTATGTTTGAGGCATGTATTGTGTTTGATTTTGGCTTCTTATTTTATGGTTAATTGGTTATGGCACATTTTAATTTAATGCTTCTTTGGTTTTTCATAACTTATTTTCCTTTGTTTCAACTTTTTTCACCTAGTTACAATCCTATAAAGTTCTTTTTGATTGTTTGTTTAATTTATTGAATTATTAAACCAAAGTAGATTTGATTAAATGTAGGGGTGACAATTCGGGTTGGCGGGTCATAATCGTGTCAGTGTTTTTTCTATAAATATCATTATTTATGGCACTAAAATCACAAAAATGAAATTCATGTCATTCGTGTCGTGTCTAATTGTTTACTCATTAATGGTGTTATTGTGTCAGAAATTGCCAGTCCTAGAAGAAGTTTTTTCTTATATGATTGGTCTATCTTCATCTTATGAAGTTTGAACAGCCCTTGCCCAGACTTTTGGTTTTGTTTATCAGGATTGCCAACTTCAACTTCAAATAGATACTAAATTTCAAAACCACAAGAAGAATGACATATCTATTACTGAGTATTTGCATAAAGCAAACTCACTCGCAAATGAACTTGCTTCAATTGGGATATCCCTTTCTTTTGTAGAATTTAATGTAATTATCTATCACGACATTGTGTTGATTTTCACAATGTTATTACAACTCTAAATCTTCGATATTAACCTCCTTCCTTTTGTGAACTTTGTGGTCATCTTGGAGCCCATGAAACCCTGTTCAAAAATTACGTTGCACCTATTGTAGTATTGTGGCAAATAATGTTTAAAGGACACCACCACTATTGCCAACTCCTTCCTCTTCATCTTATCCCACAACGCCGTCAGTACAATCAAAACCGTCATGGACATCAAACACATCAGATTTGTGGTTTAAGGAATCATCTTGCTGATACATATTAAAAATGCTTTCACTGAACTAAATAATCGCCAATAAGCACAAAATTGCTCCCAAACTGGAACACATTAAGCTTAATTGAGACCAAATTGGAGATACAAAGGTGAAAGTGATTTGCCCACACTCATAACGTTGAGGTGGGATTTCTTATAAATAAACTAAAATTGTACAAGATAAGTATGTGTAGATTTACAAGATATATACTACTGCTACATTGATATTATCCTATTTATGTGATTTGTGTTATCATTGACTAACACCCCAACAAGCTCAACCTGGGGGACTAGTGTTGATCTTGGATCATAAGAAAGAGAATCGGGACAAGCTTAATATTTTGGTGAAGACATTAGCAGTTTGCAAGTTAAAATGAATATAGAGGATGTGTAATTTGTCATTCACAATTCATTCTCTAACAAAATGGGATTCCAACTTTAGGTGTTTGGTACCAACATAATAGAGGGGATTGACAGTGACATAAATGGTGCTAATATTGTCACATAAAATAATAGATAATTTATTTGAATAATTTTAATTGTTGAAAAAATATATAGCAAACACATGTTATAAACGTTTTCAATATATATTCATCCATATTTAATTATTATCGATATTGTCTCCATAATTACTGTATAAATTTATAGAAAATATCAACTCAAGAACATATGAACAATAATAAACAAATATGAATAAATATAATCATTTACCATTCAATTTAATTATACTCATAATTAATAACAAACAAAACTATTATATTAAGATTAATGAACACTAGTGAACATTAATGATTATGAACATCATATTTTGTAATGAACATCTATTAAAAAATATGAAAGCTATGAACTGAAAAATCAACATTGACTAAATTTTATTGGTTTTTCAAGCAAACTGATTTTCTGCTTTATATGTATTCATAGAATGAACAAATATGTACAAAAATGAACTTTGTTCATTATTCATTTTGTTGTAATTTTGATGTTTTTAGAATGAACAAATATCAACAAAAATATGTTTAAACAAATATTATAATATGAAATAAAAAAACTTGGAATGTTGAACAATAATGAATCTGACTATATTTCTAAATATTATCTGGTTTCTAATTACCTGTGAAAATCTTCTTTCTTGATGATTGTGTTCTGAAACTATGTTTTTTTTGTTTGTATGTTTTGTAAATGTTGATTTTGTAGAACCACAAATAACGCTAGAACGAGGATTGAATAGAGCTATTGACACTTTGAAACTTTTTTGCAGAATATAAATGAATCAACATGAACACACAATATAAAATGGTTTGACCCTAACACCTACATCCACTATCTAAGCTCTCACTTAGAATTTTGGCAAACTCTTCCTATCACCATACTTTCAAGCTTAGTAAGAACTTCCTTACACACTTGATTTCTGGCTCAAGCTACCTTATACTTTAATTTGACTTACGGCTCAAATCTCACCTTACAAAGATGTTGAACTATTCTAAAACACTCAACGAAATAGTACTAGTTGTCCCAAGAATAAGAATAGAATATGTATACACAATTTTTGGCATAAGTGAGTAACTAGAGAATACAAGAGAGAATTTTTTAATCACTTTTGGTTTCTGAATGCTTGAAGCCTGTGAATAGTAAATTTTGAACTATGAACCCCTCTCTTTCTTCTGAACTCTCTGCCTTTTATATCTCTTTTTTAAAAATATAGCCATTAGACATAAGGTTTGTCCCAATTTGTGGCCTTAAAAATAGTGATTTTTGCTGTAGATCACTTTCTGGTTGACTAACAATTTGTTTGGTCTATCGACAACTTTTCTTCTAGTCGACTGATGATTTTTCTACTTGAGTAGCATGATGTTCTGGTCAACTAATGACTTATTTGATTGACTAATTTCTATCATTTCATTCCAGTAGCTATTTCAAATTTTGCATTACTCGATTGGAACTTCTTTGGTCGATTGGAATTCTTCAACTTCATTTCAGTTGCAAATTCACTTTCAGTCTACTCGAACAATAATGTCTTGGTCGACTGGATTTCTTCTTTTTCTAGTCGATTGGAATGAGATCTTCAAACATTAGCATTTGAATTTGAATTTGAATTTTATTCATTAAAGAGCCGCCTTATGTCTGATTTGATCATAATTATGCCCACTAAGCATAAGATTTGACGTCAGATAGCCATTATAATTGATTTTTGGCTGAACACCTCCATCTACTCGACTAGAGTTTCCTCTGGTTGAGTGAAATGCAGCTTAACCTATTTACTTAAGTCCAGTTCTATTTTACTTAAGTCTAGACAGATTTTGGTCGACTGAAAATGTTCCTGATCGACTAAAACACAATTCCAGAATATCTTTTGACCATTTCACTTGGTTTGCATTCAACATTTATTAACTTATTAAGTAGATTTATCCTAAAAGGAAGTTTTATTAAGTTCATAGATTTCACACATTATCAAAACATAGAAGGGATTTAATGTTCACCGCCATTGGCCCAACAGATATTATGACATTTGTAGTTGTTAAATATTTAATTGTTCAAGCTATGCAAATTAGTTATATGTGTTTCCTTAAATTTATGATATTTTATGGTATGCTTTTTGAATTTAATAATCATTTAAGGATTTGAATTGTTTTGAATAATGACAGTCAATGGAATTTTGTTCATAGGCATTTTTACAGTTGTGATTTAAATTTCAAGCATTCACATAATAAGTGATATAGATAATGACATTCTCACAATTGTACTAAGATGCTCGGACATTCTTAAATATATGAATCATAAACCAGGTAGACTTATAATTTTCCAGTTTTGGGTCTTATAAAATTCAATTGGTTTTGTATTGAGGGATTCAACAAACTGTCTTTCATAGACCCACAATGTGTGCACAGTCTCATAGACTTTCACATATTATTAGAACCATTTAGTTTAACAGTAATGGATCCTTGGCTCCGTAATGAAACCCCTTATTTTTTGACAAATTATAACCACCCTAAGAGTCATAAGCAATGAGCCTGACTAGGTTAAATTTACAGGGGAGTGCTTGAAATGTATTCCATACAAGAGAAATACAAGAATAAAAAGTGATTTATAATGAAGTTGATTGTGAGCCTTATACAAGTCAATTAATTTTGTATTGAAGGGTTCAATAACTTATATCGTTCATAGACCTAAAATGTGTGCACGAGTGGACTTTTTAGCAAAAAGGGGTCGTGAAGTAATGTATTTAGCTAAAAAGGGTGAATTAGAAACTATTTAGCAATTAGGTGAGATTTTCTTTATTAGTGAAAAAGGGTAATGTTATTCTTTCCACTAGTCAAATTAGTGGAAATATATCAAATGATTCCTACCATATCTGTTTTAATCAATGACTAATGATTATTTTTTATTATTCTTTCAATAATTAATGTAATCATATGATTAATCATTAGCTCACATATAATAATTGAACTAATTATTGATATAAATAATAATAATTCTAATAATTAAAAGTAAGCATAAAATAAACACAATAATTTTAAATAATAATTAAAATGATGATATAAAATCATGAAGAAATAAAAAAATTAAATAAATATTTTTGAAAATATCTATTAATAAATAATTAATAAAATAAAATAAATTATAAAAAATTAATAATAATGATATTAAGCTAGTTTTCATAAAAGTAAATAATTTACATGCATAAATTCTCAAAAATTTCAAACATATAACAATACATTTTACGAGTTATAACGACGATTTCTTCAGACTATTGTTCGAAGACCAGTATCATGCCGTTGTTGGCGACGTGTAGTCTCCATTTGTATGTCCTCTGAACCAGGTCTACAAAGAGAATCATGTACACCTTCCTCAATATTTGGAGCAACATATGAAGGTGTTGCTATTTGAGAAGCATCACAATATTGGCCAAGTGATGTTTGGATAGCCACAAAATACGAGTCTGCAGATTGTCGAGGCATATGCGAATCATCTGTTTGGAATGACCGCCATCATCCAAAACGAATTCCCCCTCTTCCTCATAACTTTCATCTTCCTCGTTTGAATCACCATCATCTTCACTACAACATTCTATAATCTGAATCAGCTTACTAGATTGTACATATGGCATTATTGGTGCACCGAAAGCTCGCATCAGATCACTTCAACTACCAGATTCAAGCTGATTGTTTCTTGTCGGTAACATCCCATAAAATCCCTATGGTTTCATATTCAATGAATCATATTCAACAATAATTCAATGAAATACATCATTGGAAAATGTCGAATAACTCTGTACATGTTATCCAAATCACTGTTGTTGCAAATATCAACTAGACCAAAAAACACTCCACCGTTTTACGACAACATTGGTTTTCTAAACGCAATTCTAGTAATTATTGCGTTTGGATCAACTGCATCTTTAATGTACCGATAAAAGGAACCATAGTAAAACACTTGCTGATTCAAGTTAACAGTTGTATATGCTCCACTCAAGTAACTCACTCCAAATTCTCCGTTGACAATATTACCTCCGTGAAAGATCATGAATGATGTTACCATCTAAAAAATATTTACACAAATAACCAACTAAGATATTTTACTATTTAGTTTTCAAAGACAAACATTCAACACATAATGCACACAAAAATAATTGCACATGCAAAAAGTCTATAAATTCACACTAAATTTTCTATCCTTTACACCATTCCATGTTTAATAAACATCATTATTATTGAACAAATATTATTATTTAGTGAACAAACACATTAATATATACATAAAAGTAATAACAAATTACAGTAAATAATATGTACTACCTACATACTTTTAAAAAAATATATTATATCAAAAATATTAAAAAAAACAAACATGATAACAAATCACATTAATTAATATGTTAACACTTATATAATTTTCAAATTAATTTATAACAGAAATTTTATTATTAAATAATAACATACCTGATTTTTTTGCTTAAAAAACTCCAAAAAAACCTAAAAAACTCCAAAAAATTTTAAATAAAACTGCTGAAATAAAATTCAATTATTAATAGACATATATAAAAATAATTTTATAAGAAAGAAGACTAACAACCTAATGTATAATAAATAAGAGTATTAAGTAATAAATAAATTAAACAAATTATACTCTTATTTATGCACTTACAAGAAAGAATGAAGTGGAGCCAAACCAAGCTGCAAACCACACCAAGTCCCAAATTTTGAAATGGTTTAGCAGCACAATTCTAGGTCTTTTTAAAGACCATTTTCACTATACATCTCGTGAACAAACAATTGGGTCAATAATTTTGTTGTCCAAAGCCTGCTACTCACTATTTTCCAGAGCTTGTACACTGCCATCTCACTATTCAATACCATGCGTTGCAGCAAGTGGAACAGTTTTGGTATTTTGTGCCAATTAGACCGTATTTCACCTGTATTTGGGGTGGAATACACTATCCTATCAGAAGACAGTATTTTCTGCCCCATGTCTGGGCGGAAAATACTATTTTTCGTATTTGTGCCTGATGCGAAAATCTGTGAACACTAATATCACGACCCGTTAGGCAAGTATACCTATCGAATAGTAATCTAGCTACAGAGTATCAGATGTCGATCCCACGAGGATAGTCAAGTACTACTACTATCAATCTTAATTATTATCTAATCGGAACAATTTCGTCTCTTGAAATTAACTAATTATTAAAACTAATCACTAAATCAAGCAGTTGACAGTAAGAAAACAAAGACAAAGAAATAAAAATGGATTAATTCAATGAGAGCAAAATGCATACCTAGACTCGACTCCTCTTATGATTTCATACTTTTATAGCCTGATTAATCTGGGAATTAATGAATATGGGACCGCGGGAATGTCTATTCTTTGTTAAAATATCTCTCGATTAGATTAACAACTACGACCAAGTTGGTTAGCCAAAATCTCTTTTAGACTAAAACCCCTAATCCAGCATTAAGTTTCATACA
>CANYCX012184823.1:0-11426 GCA_948193385.1 Breynia disticha f. nivosa | reverse complement strand
AATTTTCACAAAAATCTAAATTTATCCGAAACAACAAGCCGTAATACATTTATCAATACACAAGTATGCAAATTATGATGAAATAAGGATGCATGCCATTTATACAATATAACTCATCACTCAACACATACCTTAACAATCATACAACATTTCATATTCAAAATCCTACATGCATAGGGAAGAAGTGCACATGTTACTTACCTCCCGAAAACAACTAGCGGCTTGATCGCAAACCTTCCCCACCGCACTTTAATTTCCCTATTATTAACATTATAATTCCTCATTAATCTCACATCCATTTAATTACCATCCAATGAATTATTTGTCTTCATTACATAAATTTTTAATTACCTTCCCTCCCTTTACTTAACCATTTCTATAAAACCTTTTTAGTAATTCATTTAACCAAGCTACCACATTTTATTCTCTACATACTATCCCTCATTAATGCTTTAAACAAATTCATTTAGGTATGATTATATGATATTCATCCTCCAAATACTTTCATTTCACTCAATTCAAAATCCCCTCTTCCAAACCTAACAAAATCACTCAATCATGCTTCAATTTCACACATATGATATTACCCAAATAATCCAACACGTAAAACACTCCTAATACACCTCAATTAAACTTACCCACGTCTCGAAACGCAAGAAATTCTTGTTTGTACAAAACCCCAATTTTGTCATTTGCAGGGCAGCCTCTTTCCCTCTGATTTTCGTGTGCCTAATTCATTATTTAACAACAAATATAGTCACTACTAGATAGTAGACACGTTAATCTTTTCAACAAGCCGTCATTTGCCCGATTTGGAGCTAAATCGGAAGAGTTATGGGGTTTTGAAATTAGGCTTTGGAACAAAAACGGGAATGAAGAAAAAAATGAGGTATGCTTACCTTGATTCTAATCAACAACCATGTTTGAAACCTCCTTAGCTATAGATTTTGTAAAGGATTGATGAAGGAAGAAGGTTTTTGGTGGAGGAGAAGAAAGAAGAAAGAAGGAAGAAGGAAGAAGGAAAGGAGTAGAAAATGGGTAGTGGGGAGGAATTGGCTGAGTGTGTCGGAGAAGTGGGACTAGTGGAGGATAAAGAAGATTTATTTTTACGTCTTGAGTCAACTTTGCTTCGTAATCTATTTTAGCTCGACCCAAAATAAATTCCGAATTTTGTAATTTTTGAAATTCATAATCTTTCTAAATTTTGCTTAATCTCTCTTATCATAAATCCAATTAATTCCTCCTAATTATTTATTTAAACAAATTGCGAAAAATTTTTCTGTATTCTCTTCGTATATTATTTTAATATTTTAATAAAATACGAAATTTTTGCGAAATTTCGGGACGTTACAAACTGAGCCGCTATTTAAAATTCAGGCCTCTAACCCCTTATTGGTAACATTGTTTATATATATGTTCTTACTTTACTTTTTATTTGTTTATGATGTGGGATAAAAGTAATCTTTAAGGGATATGACAACTATATTTGAAGCTTAGGATAGGAATCATTCTCTCATAAAACACTTTACTTTTGAATCCGAACGTAATTTTGAAGCAAGCAAGAAAATTTTAACAATAGAAGAAACATTTAAAACTCTAAAATACTTAGATTTAGAATTTAAATTTATAGATAAACATAGTATTTCTATAGATTATTATAAGTTTGTATGTAGATTTCCAAAAGAACCTAAGGACTTTAAACATAAATTACACGGAGAATCAAAACAGTTAAATTCTGTCACAAATTTACTTATAAATTTAGGAGAACTATTAGAAAAATTTAATAGATTCTTATACTCTTTTTTTAGGAGAAATCAAAAATAAGAGTGAAAAGTTATTGATATGACATAGACTAAGTCCAATTACATAAATAAAATAATAGAATAATATTATTTACTAAATTAACCCTCATTAATTACTTTTATATGCTTAATTATATAATTATCCCTCTATCATCTTTATAAATAGAGGTCCCTCCCTTACTTTCATTTGGATTATAATTTTTACTACTCTTACTCTGCTAAAACTCTGTTAGAATTCCTACTAACTTGAGCTTCGGAGAGTCCTCGGAGTACCAACCGACCTCACCTTTATTTCATTTTGCAGGATTTAGAGCGCACATAATTTGGCTCGTAATCAAGTTCATTGACACTTATTGTCGCTGCAGATTCAAGGCAACAATTCCAATGTTTAAATCATAAAAATGAGAGTGTGTGATTAATTTTACGGAATGATAGTATGTTGTGTAAAACATATCTTTCAAAAAAAATGTAAGTGTTATTTATAAAAAATTAGTGACAAGTTAGCAGATGACCATATCAACAATAATTCTCTTTTGAATTCGAATATATAATACTTGAACGTAACAGTGAAGTATAATCAAGGTGTAGGAAATTATGTTTGTTATTGATTTTAATATTTTTTTTTTGAATTCTTCGAATAATTGAAGAAGGTAACTTGAAACTTTGTTTAATATAAATAAAATTTGAAATTGCACAAAAAATTTTGAAAAATTTTAACATAACATAAATCACAAAAAATGTTGCATTATTAATTTGAATAGTTACTTTAATTTATTTGTGAGATTATAATTCTTAGTTTGGTAAAATGAATAGCTTACAAGGCATGAAAAATTTTATCTTCGAAGTCATTGCGAACTGGATCGACATTCCATGAGTAATAGGTGTAAATAGAGCTTCTGTTGCCAATGCATCTCTCTGAATCTACTGGTCCATGTTCTGCGCTCGAATTTCTCTTCTTTTTGAACTTGGTGATGTAGAAAAATATTTATGTCTTTGAAAGTTAGCCTGGAGAGTTGTTTGCAGTACTTGATAAAAGAGGTTGAACCATGCAGATCGGAAAGGATGGATGATTTGAGATTAACATCATGTCGTTTATACGTTAATATATAAGACCATTGCAACAATCATAAAGATCAGAAAGGGAAAATATAAATTAAAATGGTGGTATTTGTTGATATCATGAGAATATCAAAATAATTTGTTCTCCTCTTAAACCATTTTACATTTGAATGGCCAAAACTCAAGAAAAAAACGAAGGAATGTGAGAATAAAAAATGAAGTTGAATAGGTAAATAACATTTCTGTCATAAAAAAAGAATGAAATTAAAAGCGAAGTCCTAACATTATATATCAGATCAAAAGTTGTTAATCTCAGATTAAGCTAGATCCTAAAAAAACATCACTAAATAAAACAAATGGAATACGGACAGTATGAAGAAATATAACAATTTACACTTTCCAAAATTGATTTAGCTCTCATAAATTAGGAATATTCAATCAAATTAAGTTTGTCAATCGATGTCCAAACCACATCACCACCGTTCATCTTTAAATAATTCCATTTTGATTAAGACTCAAGTTTCTTTCAAGAAAATTTAGTTCCTACCCAGTAAACAAAAGTTCCCCTGTATTTTCCCTTATTTAAGCAGATTTCAAACATATTAGTTTCTAACGCATAAAGCTAAACAAACTATTTTTTATACACTGAATTAATATTTCTTTTAAGAAACAAAATTAGCAAACTAAAAAATGGATGCACCATCTCCAAAACATATTAACAGTTCAAGAAATGGGAACAAAAAGGCAATCAATGAGACTTCAAAACTTTTAGTCCCTAGTCTGATGGTCAATTGAAAAGAAGAGGAAAATATGAACCCAATCTTACCCACTTATTACCACTATAAAGTATCAGTCTAATTACATCCACTTGTTTTTCGGTATACATTTTAAAATTTTAAATCATTTTAAAAGAAAAATTATGTTAAGCACATCACAACAAATTATGTATTCCTAAAATAATTCGATGCAAACGACAAGCAAAGCAAGAATTATAGATAGAAATATATAAAAACTAAGCAGTGCATTCAACTGCAGAAATGGCCATATCACTATTAATATGAAAGGAGATGGTGTTTGGCTCAGCAAGAATTGCATGCTGATTTTATTCATTTATGCTCTTTATATAGTGGCAAACAGTAGGTTCCAGAACAATGAAAACAAAAAGATGCTAACTAACTTTCCTGCCTAAAACAAGGAATGACGTAAGCAAAAAATAAATACACGCGATGTGCGTGACTTATATTAACCAGCAGAAGGAGCGAAAGAAGGATTCTTCTGTGTTGATAGCCTCCCGCAAGCTGGAGTAGACAAATTCTGGATGCCCAGCTTGGAGATATTGTTGTGAAAAGAAGCAGGAGGAAGAACTTTGGTGAAGCAGTCAGCGAGTTGTGCAGCAGATCGAATAGGAAGCAACTTAAGCTGCTCGGAAGAAACGTGCTGACGCACGAAGTGACAATCAATGTCAAGATGCTTGGTCCGCTCGTGAAATACGGGATTAGAGGCGATATGCAACGCTGATGTGTTGTCACAGTACAACACTGGAGGGAGAAAAGAGACCTGCAAGTCACGAAGGAGAAAAGTCAGCCATTTGAGTTCACTGGCTGTGGCTGCGAGGGCCCGATATTCCGCTTCAGAGGAGGAACGGGAAACGGTGACTTGCTTCTTAGATTTCCAAGAAATAAGGGAATGACCAAGAAAAACACAATAGCCTGTGACGGATCTGCGTGTATCTGCACAAGTAGCCTAATCGGCGTCTGAAAATGCCTTGAGTTCAGGAGATGAACTGGCCGGGAAGAACAATCCCTGACCTAGGGCATTCTTGATGTAACGAAGGATGCGTGTAGCAGCCTTATAATGAAGTGTAGTTGGCGAGGACATGAATTGTGAGAGTTGCTGAACAGCAAAGGAAATATCAGGACGAGTATTGGTGAGGTACAACAGTTGGCCAAGTAGTCGCCTGAATGGCTGAGGATCTGATAAAGGTGTGCCAGAATCATGAGCCAGCTTATGCGAGGAAACCATGGGAGTGGAAACAGGCTTAGAAGCTAAAAACCCAGCATCTTTAAGAATATCCAGAGCATATTTTCGTTGGTTGATGTGCAACTCAGCAGAAGAACGTGCAACCTCCATCCCTAAGAAATATCATAGTGTCCCCAGGTCTTTAATGGTAAACCCCTGACCGAGAACAACTTTGATATCTTGGATAGCTGCAGGAGATGGGGAAGCAACGATGATAACATCAACACACACCAAAAGAGCCATAAAATCAGAACATGTACCCCGTGTAAATAATGCATGATCAACCATGGACTGATGAAAGCCTTGGTGAAGCAAAAAATCGATTAGTTTGGCATTCCATTGCCTCCCGGCCTATTTTAATCCATAGAGGGATTTCTGTAATTTGCAGACTTGGTTAGGCTTTGGTGCAATGACCACTAAAGGCAAAACCATATACACATCCTCAGACAAATCCCCATGCAAATTTGCATTATTAATATCCAAATGGTGAAGATGTCAGTGATTGCTTGCAGCGGGAGATAGTAAGGTTTTGACTGTGGTCATCTTGGTGACTGGGGAACAAGTCTCCAAATAATCAATCCCAAGTTACTGTATGTACCCTTTAACCACAAGTCGTGATTTATAGCGAGAAATTGTTCCATCAGGCTGCAATTTAACCCTGTAAATCCACTTGCAACCAATGGGTGTGACCCCAGGAGGGAGATCAACAAAAGTCTAGGTTTCATTCTTGGCAAGAGCATCCAGCTCATCCTGCATGGACTTCTTCCAGTAAGGTTGGTGAACAGCTTCCTCAAAATTTTGAGGTTTAGAAACAACAATGGCAGCACATACAAAAGATCGAAAACATGGTGACAGGTTATGATAATCTAAAACACGATGTAATGCATGAGGAGAATTGAGAAAAGGAGGACATGCATGAGATGTAGACAAACCATGAGCCATATGATAATCTTGGAGATAAGAAGGGGGATGAGGAACTCTGGTGGATCAACGCAAGAGTGGGGCCTGTGCATCAAGTTACGAAGACGAACTTGGAATGGATCCAGCAGCAGAAGGGGCAAAAGAGTGTGATAACAATCAAAAGGATCCACAGACGAATAAAAAGGATGACCCGGGAGGACAAACTCTGCATCGAGATGTGGAAGAGACCGAAAAGGAAACACATGCTCGATAAATTTAACGTGACGTGATAAGAAGACTTGATGACTATGGAGATCATAGAGTTTGTAACCTTTGGTAACTGGGGAAAAACCAAGGAATAAACATTTGCGTGATCGAGGATCGAACTTACTCCGATGTTATTGTAATGTAGTAGCATAACACAAGCAGCCAAAGGTGCAGAGATGGTCATATGGAGGCATGTTTTGATGAAGTCTGAAATATGGAGTTTGATTGTTGATAATAGGTGTTGGCAACAGGTTGATAAGATAAGCTGCATGTGTGACACAATCAGTCCAAAAACCGAAAGGCAGACTGGAATGGAACATTAATGATCTGCACACATTCATAAGATGTTGATATTTGCGTTCCACAACGCTATTCTGCTCGGGTGTTTCAACACTGGAAGTTTGATGACAAATTCCCTTGGAAGCAAAAAACTAATTCATTGAAAACTCGGGTCCATTATCTGTTCAAATACATTTGACAACAACAGAAAATTGTGTCTCAACATACAGACAAAAGTTCTGAATTAATTCCCTAGTATCACTCTTATTTTTCATCAAGTACACCCATGTGAACCGGCTGTAATCATCCACCACGGACAAAAAATAATGGTGACCATCTCTTCCAACAGCAGGAGCGGGGCCCCATATGTCCATATGAACCAGCTGGAAAGGAACTGCAGTTGTGGATGAACTAACTGGAAAAGGAAGTTTGCGTTGTTTGGCAAACTGGCAGAAATCACAATATTCAATAATAGATGCTGGAATATCTTTATTCAATGAATGAAGGAGCTGTGATCTATGATTGGATAAATGGCCTAAGCGATAATGCCACAAATCAAAACAATGGTATTAGGTGAAATAGAGGTATTATTAAGAAGATTATTTATTGTGGAAGTCAAGCAGCATTCTGATTGTTTGGTGGTGTCAAGTAGGTAAAGGCCATTGTCAATGGTAGCATAACCAATCCTCTGCGAAGTTCGTAGGTCCTGAATCACGCAATAGCCATCATATACCAGTAACTCTAACTGACCAGGAGCAAGAAGTTTACTAACTAAAATGAGATTGACTCGAAATACAGGCGAGAACATGAAATCCGTTAATAGGAGAGTGAGACTAAGCTGAACAGTGCCTATATGAGAGATTGGGACTGAAGTGCCATTTGGAAATGCGACAGAAATATGATTCACAGGTTTAGAATGCAGGAAGACATTTAAAGAATTACAAATATGATAAGTGGTACCAGTATCCACGATCCAGACGTTGTTAGGAAGAGTAGATTGAGTAGGGAAGTTACCAGACTGTGGAATGAAAGAGTGTGCCACTGAATTGATCTGTGAAGTACATGCCACCGATGTCCCTTGATTCAGATGTTCAGAAACCTTACCAGAATGTGTACTCTCTGCAGGAGAGGCAGAAACGGAAGTGTGATTGTCAACTGATGTAACTTTCTGTGCACTGCACTTACTGTGTGAGATGCAATCTGTAAATTATTGACGCTGGTGTTAGGCATCTGTGAGTATGGACGCCTAGGGGTATAACCTGGTGGAAAACCATGCTTCTTGTAAAATTTATCGACTGTATGCCCTTGTAAACCACAGAAAGAACATAAAGGTCATTGGCGGTGCTGATTTAGCCTTTTGAACCCCTGGCCCTCTTGTGGCTGGCTTGTGTGTGATCTGTTCACTAGATTCACGTTAGGAGCAAGTGCGTCGTTGTAAGCAAACTGTCTTTCATATTGCACTGTCATGGAGAATACTTTGTTGATAGTAGGCAGTGGATCCATCAACATTTTCTGAGATATGGTGGTGCTGAAAGAATCATTTAGTCCTCGCAAGAAACGAATCACATGATCGTTGTCCATAAACTGCTTAACAACGTCCAGAGCTCCACAATTTCATCGGACCGCACAAGAGTATTTAGGAAGAGGTCTCAGATTCAAGAATTCATCCCAAAGGACTTTGAGCTTCGTAAAATAGTCAGTAACATTCAGAGATCCTTGCCAGAAATTATAAATTTCCTCTTGTAGGTCTGATAATCGGAACTGATCTCCTTGAGCAAACCGATCACGAAGATCGATCCACACGTCTAAAGCATCATCGATCCAGATGATACTCTGAGCGATGGAGGGTGAAACCGAGTGTAGAATCCATGAATGCACTAAGGTGTTGCAACGTTGCCATATCTGAAACATAGCATATTCTTTTGGCGGCGGCTTAATTGTTCCGTCAACAAAAGATAACTTGTTCTTGGATTGTAGCGCCATACGCATTGATCGAGACCATGAGTGGTAATTGTTGCCCGTTAAAACTGATGAAACCAGTACTAGCAAAGGACTTTCGCTGGGATGTATGTAGTAGAGGCTTAGGGGTGAATCGACATTCATAGTCGGTGGTGGATTTGCAATCGCCATTGAAATTTCTAGAAGAGCAAAAAGTATTGCTCTGATACCATAATATGAAAGGAGATGGGGTTTGGCTCAGCAAGAATCGCATGTTGATTTTATTCATTTATGCTCTTTGTATAGTGGAAAACAGTAGGTTCCAGAACAATGAAAACAAAAAGATGCTAACTAACTTTCCCTCCTAAACAAGGAATGACGTAAGCAAAAAATAAATACACGCGATGTGCGTGATTTATATTAACCAGCAGAAGGAGCGGAAGAAGAAGGATTCTTCTGTGTTGATAACTATATTGATCAACAAAGATATCCACAATATTTTAAAAATGCATTGGGATAAAGGAGTAGTATAGAAAAGAGAAAAAATAACAACCAAATGAAGAAAGCACAAGGAAACAACAAAAACTAAAGAGATAATATCAATAAATCACTATAGCAACATGTATTAATTTGTCTAATTTTTATAAGGCTGTGTAAGATTACCTGCACGAATCTTGCAATTTATATAGCATTGGATGATTAGGCATCATGATAAACAATCTCATCATTCTGATCCACCAAAATGCATATGCAAAAGAAATTAAGAAGGCATTAAAATTTCATAAAAAAAAACTAATAATAATTACCCAACTCAATCAGATTAAAAAAGTTAAAAAAATAAAAAGGAGAACAAGCTCATCTTCAAACATAAGACAACATTGAACATCATACATGCTAGCATCAGAAGTGTCATTAATGGTGGAAGGTCAAGTTGAGGTTGTGGATGACGAAAACAATCTTGAGGAGAGGAGGATAGAGGGTTGAAATTGCGAGGGAAGGTAAGTATGTGAGGGAACACATGAAAATAGAGACAATGAGGAGGTGTGAAGTAGGGAGGACATAAGTTGGAATATTTTTGAAAGTCTAAGGGTTAATGCCTTTTTATGTATAGTTGTGGTAGGTCATAATTAAAGTGACAATGTCGTTTTAAGTGTAAAATGGACAATGCCATTTTATGAGAGAGGTGGTAAGACACAAAGGTAACTAATTAAGAATGTAGGAATATTAAAAGATTTTTCTACTAAAATTCATATAAGAGTATTAATAATTAATTTATTTTTAAAAAAAAATTAAAATTACAAAAAATTAGAAAAATAAAATGTTGTTTTGTGGTTCAATCTAATATTTCATCTTTAATATATTTATACAAATATAGATGCATGTCATTCCATTTGGTTAATATTTAAAGCCATCTAATTTGACATTAGGCATAGTTTAAAAATTAGCCATAACACCTTTACGAACATACTTGTAAAATATAGTATTGTCAGAATTCATTTCAAGCAGGTGAATAAAGTAAAAGCAAACTGTCTATAAGAGCCAAGCCTGAACCATACAAGCTTTTAAACTTGAACAAAGTACATGGGCTGTCGTATTAAAAGTCTACTATTTCCTTCTTTACTATTCTCAAAAACATATGCCAATTTTAACAAATTTGTTTGAAGTATTTCCTTTTTTATCGTCTCTTCTATACCCCCATTTGCGTCTCACTCTATCACATTTACAGTGCACTCATTTTTTCTCTTTTCACTTTCTCCTATTTTCTATTTAATTCTTTCCTTCCCACTCTTTGACTCTCACTCTTTTATGGTCTCTCTGAACCAATTTTTGCTGAATTAGATCATTTCTATTGAACCAAACTCCAGCGCCATCCTACTGTTATATTCAATTTGGTGGTGGTCTTCAGATATGTCTAGGATCTGAGTTTGCAAAAACTGAAACTCTTGTCATGATTCATCATCTAATCACCCATTTTTTTGCAAAAATTGTGTTATGATAATTGCTTCCGGAGGGATTCAAATGTTAGTTCCTATTAGTGGATTGTCGATCCAAATCTTGTTGAAAAACAAATGTAATCCTACATTGATTCTATCTTTCTTTACAAGTAATGGTAGTTAATTGTGATCACGTTGCTCTTGATGTTCATCAACATTCTTACATAGCTTTTTGTGTGCATGCTACATATTGTTCCATTAATATCCTGGATTGCCATTAAAAATGAAGAAGGAATGTTGATAACATCATTAAAACATGAATAATTATAGAAATCTCCTGTCACATGATTAATCAAACAAGTTCTTAGTACGCCAAAAGGCGCGCGCTGCTTACTAAGATCGCAATGACGACGTCTCCAAGGCGTATCAAAAGCCTTGGCATGGGCCGCCTCCCCAATCCGCGTTAGTTCACGCCCCGAGCCTACGCATCGTCGGCCCCATCTACTTCCCTCCCGACAATTTCAAGCACTCTTTGACTCTCTTTTAAACGTCCTTTTCATCTTTCCCTCGCAGTACTTGTTTGTTATCGGTCTCTCGCCCGTATTTAGCCTTGGACGGAATTTACCGCCCAATTTGGGTTGTATTCCCAAACAAATTTTGACGAATTTGCTTTTTGAATTTTCAGAACATAAATGTTTTTTACATCTAGTACCTATTTCCAAGAGTTTCATGTAAAGTAATGATGATTAATGTAAGTTTATTGTGATATTTAATGGATAGTAGATACAGTATATTATCCAATAATTAAAAACTACCTATAATTAAGTTTGGAAAAAAAATAACCAAAAATCGATTAGTCAATTTGTTGTCAACTTTTGGTCGACATTGTTTGTGTATTCAATTTGACGGCAGTACGTATTACTTATTTTGGAATTAGGGTTTGATTTTTTTGTAAATTTTTTGTTAAATTTTTTCCATCTTGTTGTCAACTTTATTTGTCTATTACAAGTTGACCACAAGGTGACAACTCATAGAAAATATGTAAAAAAAATTTACGGCTATGCGTATTACTGATTTAAGAATTAGGGTTTGACTATTTGTTTTTTTTTAATTTTTTTAACATTTTGTCTACTTGTTGTCAACTTTATTTTGTCTACTACAAGTTGACCACAAGATGACAACTTGCGAAAAAAATGTAAAAAGTATATATATGTAAATGGAGACAACA
>CANYCX012184381.1:0-13651 GCA_948193385.1 Breynia disticha f. nivosa | reverse complement strand
TTTATTTTATATTTAATTCCCAATAGAGTTGACAGACATATTAAGGTTTTATTTTGTAATTCTCAAAACACGTGAAGAGTCATCTTTTGCCTTTTATTTTAACGCAGGTGGCTTGCTAAATTTCTTCTTTCTGCATCTTTGTTTTTCTCTCTCTAGTTCTATACCAATAAGGCAATAACCATACCCAGAAGCTTATTTTTTCTTGACATAAACTCTCATTTTTATTTCAAAACCATTAGAAAACGACGTCATTTTGGTGCTCTGTCCGTTCCTATACTTCACAGTGTCCGTCCACCACCATCGATCTTCCTCGTGCCACCTCCAAAAGCTAGTGGTGCCCCTACCATTCAATAGTCGCCGGAGGGGCACTGGCTGTCAGTAGACAGACGGAACGCCCTGTAACAGGGAGTCTTGTCGGGGCTGGTGGGGGCACGGGCCCCCACTGGCCCCCCTTGGATCCATCCCTGGAACCATTAGTTCCAAAAGCAAAACCAGGCCATCGGAATCGGCTAGTTCTCGGTCTAGTTCCAAATCGCCGATTCAATTCTTTTTAAGTGAAAAAATTGAATTGAACCGACGAATTAGAATCGGCCTGAACTACCGGTTCGAGAACCGCACCCAAAACCAAACTAGCCAAACTGTGTACTATACGGACCAATTCTAATTCTTTTTCGGAACTGTGAACCACCAGTTTTAGACTAAAACCGGCAGTTTGAGCAATTTTTCATGTCTAGCCTGAGTTAAAATTAGGACATGCATGTGTCGCGATCTTCATTAATCTCTTATGTT
The DNA here is from genome assembly GCA_948193385.1 of Breynia disticha f. nivosa. Lineage (NCBI taxonomy): Eukaryota > Viridiplantae > Streptophyta > Magnoliopsida > Malpighiales > Phyllanthaceae > Breynia > Breynia disticha. The sequence goes on along the minus strand of CANYCX012184381.1, from coordinate 12,862 downwards.
CACTTACCACGATATGTCTTAAGAGTGTAGAGAATGCATGTGTGTTATGGGTCTGAAAAAGGACGTTACAGCTCAGAGACAATTCAGGAAGGGAGTATATGCCCCAACACATTATGTTTACAAACAATGGAGTGAGATGGGCACATTGAGACCGTCGTAATTGACAACCTTCAAGCTTTGTTAAAATTCGAAGGTGGTACCAATATATAAGCTGCTGCCATGGAAAAAGTGGGGCCAAAATGGGTTTCATCCATAAGACATCTTCACATGCATGGACGACGAAATTATCCGACTGTGCTTTTCATGGACAAAGAGTGACATTTGATCTTCTTTCGGATCATATAATATTTGAGTACGACTCTTCATTAACAAAAAGATTGAGTACATTTCATCAAAATTGAATCGTATTGACTCAACTTGTTCCATGAATTACTGTATCCGAATTTCACTCGTGTTAATTGTATGGTAATCGTATATGCTTGAGAAGCCCAAGATCAGCTGGAAACTACAATAAACGACTGTTAGCTGCAATTACTAATGCAATCTGAATTAATCATTGGAGGCCATTATTAAACATATCCGCCACTGACCTTCTATTCGGCCTAACAACTTCACAATATTCTTACTTTCGGTAATTCTGTTGTTTTTCCCATAATCTAGTCGGTTCATCTACATATCATCTTTTCTTTACCTTTAGTTTTGGAACTTGGCAAGTTTATGGATCCACGTGTGTGACATCAACGGCAAGATGTTGGATTTCGAACAAAGAAATCAGCTATGCGACAGTAGTTTATCTCCCTAGATTTGTATAATTTTTTCATACTTAATAAATTTTGTTTAAAATATTTATGTAATATTTATTTTACTATTATTAAATATTTTATATAATTTTTAACAACTCTTAATATATAATTATTTATTTTTACTTTACTTTTTATTACACAATGATTTATTGAATGATTAGTTGACGATAAGGCATGGTGTCCATAAATTGAATTTTTGAACTTAAAGTAATCATTAATGCATTCATCATTAATCAATTATAGGTGGATTGCATGGAATTACGGGTTGAAAGAAGTGATTGATGCCCACAAATCTAAATTTTAGATAGCACAAAAAAAACTCTTAAAAATATTTTTTTCATCCTATTTTAAAAATTATTTTTTAAATCACATTAAGCTAGAATTTTTTTTCCAACTTCCCCAAAATAATGAAAAGCCCTTTACATGGAGAAGGCATTGCTAATTATGAATAGATCAACATGTTATTCAGGACCTGTTGCACTCTTCAGAAAGAATTGGAAGTAATGTTTATGGAAGTATGTTTATGCTTGATGGATTATGTATCTCTTTCAAGAACACTGATGAACTGATGATTTATTCTGAAATGTCAGTTTGATACTGTCCAATATAGAAAAGTTCATACCAATAACAAAAGAAAAAAGTGTTCATAAAAAAGCAAAAAATTGTTTTTGCTTACATTATTTTTTGGTTGAAACATTCATTCATAATAAAAAGAGACAAGAAATCATAAAATTAAATCTTAATTATAAAATATTGATAGAAAACTAATAAAAATATTTTGTTTGTTTGTTTTATATTTGATAACTAAAATAATATGAAAAAAATTGACTGATTTGTTTTCATAATGAAGAATGAATATATTTTTACAATGTTCACACAAATAATACACAAAGCAGCTTTGTAAGCAATGAATTTGTTTGTATCGCCATAATAATTATTGGATTATTTAATTGTAATTACCATGGAAGTCTTCCTGCAGGATTCTGAGAAACCAAAGTATTCTGAGGATTATTTAATTCTGTTCAGCAAGAAAATCATCGTAGATTCTGAAGAACCAAAGCAGCTTTGTGACTGGTAATATTGCAGCATTCCTGAGCTATAGTTAGTATCTATCATCGACTAATTTTCTGCAAATCCGATGCCAAGTCCAACAATTCCACGATCCCCTTCAGCACCATTTCTAACATCTCCATCGTCCACAAAAACACGAATCCATCCTTCGAACCGTTCTTCTTGCTCCACTCGCACCTCCAAGTCCCCTTATTGGCTTGCTTGGAGCAATGTTAACAAACTTGGCAGCCTTATCATTCCTGGAAGAAAAGGCTCCGATTCGTCCCGTCACTCCGACCTGACTGAGGAATGTCTCGACGCTCATAATAGAAGACAAGAAGCTATAATCTTGCGTCGGCATAATTTCAACATCCATGTTAATGATGTGGACGATAAGAACGCTAAATGTAGTCCTTATTATAAAGGGCTCGTCGATTCTTCTCTCGTACTTAACCGAAAAAGACTTCCGGTGCACCCTAATCCGTCTCCAAGCCCTGGACGAGAAAGCCACGCTACAACTGTTCAAACTTCTGCTTCTCTTTCGTCTTTTGTGTTGAAGATGCAAGAATGGGGTTCTTGCTTTTCTTTTTCTTTCAAAACTAGAGACTCCTCACCTTCTCCCGTCGAAGTGATGAACGCTGCACCATCCTCTTTAGCTGCTTTGTCCACAAATGTTGTCATATTAGAGAGAAATAATAAGAAAGATTCAATTCCACTTGTTTGTGAGGAGAAACCATTAATGGACGATCAATCAAAACCACAGAAGCTGTCAGAAACTGTTGAGATTATTATCGCCGAGCACGAGAATTCTGATAAAGAGAATCAATCAACAGCGATTGAGAAATTACAATCGCAACCATCGTCGACCATTGCTGAGATCCCAGAAAAGGAACATGATGATGGTCGCGATCAAGAGAAGCCATTGAGGGAGAATGTATCGATATCAAAGCCACCACTTACGGAAAAAAATATGAACGATGAGGAGATGGATGCAACCACTGAAAAGTCTAAAACACCATCTACAATGGAGTTCACATGGGCAAACAAATATCGGCCTAAAGCTTTAAAAGATTTCATCTGCAATCGAGATAAAGCATTTGAGTTGCAGGGTCAGGTATGTTGTTTTGGCTCTAACTAACTAAATCTTTTACACAGATATGACAGATTGTGTTCAGTATTATGTTATATAAAATCTAACCAAAAAAATAAATAAATATGAAGTAGAATTTAAATCTTAAAATATAGGTTTGATTTGGTTTAGCCTTAATTTGTATTGAACTTTTTGCGACTGGTATTGAATTTTTACAGATGAACAGTGATTGCAACCATTTCATATTTGAAGGAGCAGCAGGAGTTGGGAAAAGAACCATGATCTTATCCATGCTTCATGAAGCCTATGGTCCTCAGAAACTCCAGGTAAATAACCTTCATCTTAACATCATCGTAAAGTGTTTTCATTTTCAGGAAAAAAATCACCATTTTCTTTTTTGTTTTTAAGGAATGATAATATTACAATCTATTTTCCTTTTTCCTTCCAACAGACAAAGGAGGAATGCAAGACATTTTATCTCAAGGTGAGTCTTCTTCTTAACATTATAATTTTTAACTTTTTTACATCATATCCATCGATTAATGGCTTATCTATGATTATTAATTTATATATATAATTATAATTAACACTATTCTTGTGAAACTTGTAATGATAGGGGGAATCGGTTGGTAGCATTCAAGTGAGAATGAAATTGTCCTCTCACCATGTAGAAGTAAACCTATCTGATCTTAAAGGATATGAGAAGCATGTAATTGTCGAACTTATTAAGGAAACACATGACAATATATCCAACAAGAGTTTTCTATCAAAGCACGAAAATTGTCGAGGTAAGTGTATACTCAACGGCTTCAAAAGCAAAGATACCAAGTAATGATAATTTATTTGAGAATCGAATATGGTTAAGCTGTTGTTTATGATATGGATTGAACTATTTGGTGCAGTAATAGTTCTATACGATGCAGACAAGATATCGACGGATGCATTGTTGTATATTAAGTGGATTTTAGAAAGGTATAAAGGGGTCACTAAGTTCATCTTTTGCTGTTGTGATGCCTCAAAGCTTCAGCCTATTTCAAAACTTTGCTCTATCATTCAACTTTTGCCACCTTCCGACCAAGAGGTAAGTATTTCTCTCAAAATTATAATACAGTTAGTAGTATGAATTAAGTTAGGGTATTGGAAGTGATCGGTTGGTCGGGTTGGGGTATTTTTTCAAACCAATCTGATAATATAGGGTTAAAAAAAGTTCAACTCAAACCCGTCTACTAAATTCACAGGTTGATCTAGTTGAATATGTTTAAAGTAGGGCAGGTCAAAAAATAACAGTTGATTTAGTGAATTTTTGAGGTGTTTGGTCGGGTTCAGTTTTGAATGGTAGAAACCAAATACCCGGCGGGTAGGTTGAAAATCAACAAACCGAAACCAAACCGACTTTATGGACTTGAGCTAATTTGACGAGTTAGTCAAGTTCGATTTAATCAGTTTGATCGGATCGGTTTATTTTTGCAAAGCTTTAAAGTTATAAATGAGGATATATACAAGTGTTTTATTTGGAATTAATGCAATTAGGTTATTGAGGTGTTGGAGTTCATAGCCACTCAAGAAGGGATAATACTTCCACATGCATTGGCTGAAAGAATTGCTAAGAACTCTAAGAACAATCTTCGCCAAGCCATTCGATCATTTGAAGCCTCATGGAGGAAAAGGTAATATGCAGCCATTTCTTACATTCACCATTTACGATGAACTAACATGCACAGTTTCCTCACAGCTATCCATTCTCTGAAAATCAACTGATTCTGACCGGTTGGGAAGATGAGATTGCAAATATTGCAAGGGATATGATCGAAGAGCAAAGTCCTAAGCAGTAAGTAATCTTAAGTATTAAATCGAACACCAAAAGTTGTCTTCTATCCAAACATTAGGTTGTCAATTCATGTTAGTCGAGTCGTGTTCTCATCGTGTTATTTTCTATCAAATATCATCATTCGTGATATAATCGTTACAAAAATTGAATCTGTATCACTTATGTTATGTCGTAAACACATACTCACAATATTATCGTATAAAAACTGACAGTTCTATCAAACCCTTTTTTGAAATATTTATGCATTATTAGAGCTCCCTTCATTCCCTGCTCATATAGTTTAGAGTTGAAAATAAGTTTACATCATATTTTGTCGAAAATTTGATGGAAATTTAACTCCAAATAAAGAAAAAAAATTATAATTAAATTGTTTTTTTTTTTATTTTTTTCTATTTTTTGGACTATTTTTCATGTTCAAACTATAACAATGTAAATATTATCATCATAATATTATGTATAATTATCATGAAAATATTTAATTGTTTATAAAATTAATATTAACATGACATTTTATTAATAAAATTCAACAAATTTATATTGTTATATTAATAAAATAATTTAATAAACTATTATTTCGACGCAAAATGCATCAAAACTCAACTTATGAAACTCTCACTTTACTTTTATGCCAATTTCGACCAAAATTTGTATGGTATCAATTTCGCCAAAAATTTTCGACGAATTTTTTTCATCGAAAATATTCGCATGCTTTGGTCATTTTTCGTTTATTGCACGTGTAGCGGAATGAAACCGTATTTTGAAAAAAAAAATATTTTTATTTCTTTGTGAATTTTTTGGAAAAAATATGATGATAATATTCCCTTGAAGTGCAGGTTATACATAATTCGTGGGAAACTTCAAAATCTCATAGAGCATAATGTTTGTCCAGACTTTATTCATGAGGTACACATCTTTTATTTTCCTTAAAAATGGTAAATTCAATAAATAAATTTTTAAAAATATTTACTAACCAAATCATGCATTTTACAACTTAAAGTCACTGCTCGAAGAATTGAGAAAATGCTTGGAAGAGCCACTCCAACTTCAAGTTAAGCACAATAAATTCATTTTATTTGTGTATTTTTTTCATTAATTTTTTTTGTGTGATAATTTTCTTGTTCTTGTTGTAATATTTCAGAAATGTGACGGAATAATCAGATTAGATTATGAGGATCAACTGCTTTATTCACGTAGTCGTCACGAGGAAGTTGGTGAAAAATCTAATGATCCCACGAAAGTAATGCAGCAGAAATTCATGAGAATTGAAGGTAAATAAATATTTAAGTTTGAATTATTGAAAAATATAATTCAAGTAGAAATTTTTTAATTTCTTTCGTTTAATTGGTATTTAATTTGAGCTTTTTTTTAAATTTGCACAGAGTACATAGCAAAGTTCATGAGCTGCTACAAGTTATCAGGTGGTGGGAAGAAAAGCATGTATGAAAATTAAGAATATGATGAAAAAAACTTATATATAATTAATGTTATCCATAATTAATGCTTTATAAATCTCATGCATGTTTAGTTTCTTCCTCAGAAACGAACAAGTCAAGTCGTATTTATGTGAGTTTGCCGTGATGGATTAGACATCTGCTAAATGAAGATGATTGTATGATAAGATGTGATGCAATAAATATTTGCCTTTTGTTATACATTGTATGTAAACAAAAATTCCCAATTTCTCCCATTCAAAATAAATGTCAGTTTAAAAAATAATTTTTAATATTATATTTCGTTTTATATTATTAATATAGTATTTAATAATTTATTTTATTATTATCTTTCTAATTTTGTATTTTCAATACAGTATTTAATAGTTCTTTTAATATATTTAAATAAAAAATATAATAGTCAATTAAATACTGACTTAAAACATATTAAATATCTTCTTAATTCATGTACGTTTATTTTAGATCGAAAAGAATATTTTTCTTGATCGTGACTATAATTCCTTTCATTTTTTTTCATTGAGAATTTCCCTTACAGACTTTTCAATATTATGAAGAAAGAAGAGAGTCTAGCATATTAACAAATTTAAGAGAACAAATTAACTCTTACATTGGGAATGAGAGAGACACCCGCACTCTGTGTCCGACAGTCATCGAGAGGAGAGCATACTATACCGCTCACACCACACTCCTTTAAAAACATAAATAATGAAGGGGTCGAGGAATCGATTATATCAGTTTTTATTTCTCTTCTTATTTTTTTTTACGCCGTACTGTATTTTTATGTAATTTAATTCTTTTGGAAGTTTCAAATTTTAAAAAAAATAAAATCAGAATAAATTACAGTGTAGTAAATTACAAAAACATCCTCAAACAAAAGGGTGCATGTACCATTTATTTGGAGCACCAATTTTCTGTAATGCACGTGCCCTCTTATAAAAAGCAGTAATGTAATGGGCGATGATGATGATGATGATGAAACGCAGCTCTTAGATCGAATGGTTCTGAGTTTGTCGTAAGCCGAAACCCATGTCGGTTTTTGCGACTCGAAGACAACAGTGAGAGAAAAAGGAGGAAAGTCTTAAAGAGATAGATAGAAGGATACCTATCTTACCTCTCTACTAGATACTACGAGTCAAGAGAAACCAAAATGGGAGAGGTTCATGGAAACCTTAAAACCCCTCAAATCTTAACGTTCTTGATTGTATTCTTCCTTCTAGGTCGTCTCATTATGGCTCTTTTCTTGTGCAGGAGGTGAAAAAACCTGAAGATAAAAAAGGCGAGGAGAAAATGGCTGAAGACGCTAAAGAAGAAAAGAAAGAAGAAAAACCAGCGGAGAAAGTTGCAGGGGAAGAGAAGAAAGAAGAGGAGGCTAAAGAAGAAGCTCCACCTCCTCCTCCTCAAGAAGTAGTTCTTAAGGTTTACATGCATTGTGAAGGCTGTGCGCGAAAAGTTCGCCGTTGCTTTAAAGGATTTGATGGTTTGTCCCTTCTCTTGATTCAAGTTTTCTTTTTCGGAGCTTAGTTACAGTCGAATCACTTCCTTCTACCTCGAATCACTTAGCATTTTATAAATAATTTTGATGAGTTGCATAGCAATTAATTGTGTTGATGGATGAATTTCAGGAGTGGAAGATGTTATTACAGACTGTAAAACAAGTAAGGTAGTGGTGAAAGGAGAGAAAGCTGCTGCAGATCCATTAAAAGTTGTGGAGAGAATTCAGAGAAAGAGTCATAGACAAGTTGAGCTTATTTCTCCAATTCCAAAGCCTCCTTCTGAGGAAGAGAAAAAACCAAAAGAGGAAGAGAAACCTAAGCCAGAAGAGAAGAAAGAAGAGGTCTGTGATTAAAGTTTCAGTTTTTTCTCATTAATGGCTAATGAAAATTGATTCAATCTGTGACTAATTAGTTCCTGTATTTTTCATTGATGCAGCCTCCAGTAATCACAGTGGTGTTGCAGGTTTACATGCATTGTGAAGCTTGTGCAATGGCAATCAAGAAACGGATTCAAAGAATGAAAGGTCTGAGTTTTTCCTGCAATTTTGTTTCTCGAGAACTATCAATTATTTAGTAAAATTAAAACTTTTTTTACGAATAAATTAAAATTTAGATTAATTAGTCCCTGTTCTTTTCTGGGTCCCCTTTGTTTTATTGAATATTTATTGGGCACATGCAATTTTAGGTATATTTAATTTTTTCTTCCAGCTTCTTACTTCTTTTGGTTTAATTGATTGGGATTGATTCATTCTTGTACCCTTTTTTTAAGAATTTAATGGAAATAAAATTTTCTTCTTTCTTTTATTCAACCTTTAGAACCACTTGCCAATCTTTGTAAATAATCATCCATTTATTATTAAATGTTTTGTCAGATTCCTTTGAATATTAATTCTTAAAGATTTAGTTACAAATTCAATTCCTTGCCAAATCCTACCAACCTTTTTACCAACATTCCTGAAACAACCAAAAAGAATCTAAATCTGTTCATTTTCTATGTTTAAGGAGTTGAGTCAGCAAAACCAGATCTAAAAGTTTCCCAAGTGACAGTTAAAGGAGTGTTTGATCCCCAAAAACTTGTAGAATATGTTCACAAGAGGACAGGAAAGCAAGCAGTAATACTAAAAATAGAGCCAGAAAAGAAAGAAGAAGAGAAAGGGAAAGAATCCAAGGAAAAAGAGGGAAGTGAGAAGGAAAACAAAGGGGAAGAAGGGAGCAAAGAAGGGAAAGAAAATGGAGGAGGGACAGAAGAAGAAGAAGAAGAAGAAGAGAGAAGAAAGGAGGTTGAGATGAAGAAGAATGAGTATTATCATTATCATTACCCAACAAGATATGCAATGGAAATGTATGCATACCCACCTCAGATTTTCAGTGATGAGAATCCAAATGCATGTACTGTTATGTGAATGAAAGAAGATTTGAGAATCCAAATGCATTGTACTGTTCTGTTATCTTCATGTGCCCACTCCTTTTTGTAACTCTTCGTTTTTCTTGGTCAAATACTTTAATCTCTGCAGTTAAACTGTAAGAAATTAACTGTAAGAATTATGTGAGCTTATAGTTGTACTTTCTTTTCATCTTTTTTAGAGGAAACTTGTGATATATATATATAAATAATGTGAAAAATTATATAGCAGTTCAAACTCTTTCTGTGTTCGAGTTTAACGATAAGATTAGTTAACTTTTCGTTGGAAAGATTGAGGTTCGAATTTTGAAGTTAGTATTTGTTTTGCAGATGTTCAGCGTTAACTATTAATATTTAGAGATAATTTTTTGTGGGTTTTTTCTGTTTTGGAGATGTGACGATGGAGTAAAATGTAAAATTATTATATGGTGAATTGATTTGGTGGGGGTCTTTCCAATCCTAGTGGGTAGATAGCGTAGGATTTTGTGAGAGATATGGAAAATGATTGGGGTATGGACCCTTTCTTGTTTCATTCTGAACTTTCATTGGTTGCTGTGATTTGCTTCACCAGCATTTTTTTTTTAAGTTTATTACAATTGAGGAAATATAAGGAAGGTTTTGCTTTATTTGACCAAATTGAACGTGTTGATAAAGAAACGATATAAAAGATTTGTGAATTTATATTAATCATACTGTAAAAGTGTCGTATTTTTTTTTATAAAATATGATTATTTGTGACATAAATATTACAGAAATTCACTCCGTGTCATGTCGTTATAAATATGTAATCATAAATCGTATTATCGTATAAAAAATAATGGTTCAACAACTTTTTATATGGATGGTCAAATACGGTATTTCGAGTTAACTCAAACCAAATTATGGTCTATATTTTTTTTTGGTTGCAAAGTTTTAGGCAAGGGGCTGGACTAGCTCGCAGGCTAATAGTAGGGAGCATCCTTTCGGGTAGTTTGACGAACCAGCAAACCAGCGAGTCTGTATGTCTCCTCAAGCGCCGCTACGGCTTAAGGATTCGAACCGTCCACTCTTAGTGTAAGAGTTGAACTCTTTAACCGCTAAATTTACGGACGATAGGTTTATGGTGAATATGGTTGTACTTGTTGTGCTAACGAATAGGCACAATAGTTATGTTATCTACTTAATCAAAACAAAAATAGAAGAGAGAGAGAGAGTGGGTTGCCTTAGGTATACAGAAAGATGCCATATATTTCAAAAAGTAACATCAAAGGAGTGGATAAAGATAAGTTGTGATTTCAAGTTTTCGCATCCTCAACATCGATCAAGTTGGTATACCCCATAACTTCAACACCCGCGAACTAAAATCGACGATTTCAAACTATTTCTACATCTTTTAAAAAACAAAATAAAGTTGTGTGTTTTGTAAAATATAATGACAATTCGTATTATACGAATCATAATTATATATATATTTTTAATCAAATTTTATTATTTGTGACATAAATATTATAAAAATTAAGTGTATCAAATCATAATTATATAATCACAAATCATATTATTCGATATGTTCCTCCTATATTTTCAAGTATGTCATTATTGGATTTCCACTCAAATCCTTTTCATTCTAAAGTTTTTTGGGACTCTTTCTACATCATAGATTCCATTCTCACATGCCTTTTCCCATCATTCCCGCTAGAGTGTTTTTTGTGTGCCCTTTCTGTTGGGGTTTAAAAAATCTGGGTTATGCTTTCACGTTAAATTCAAATATTTTGGATGTTAAATTCCTATTTAAAACAAACAAGTTGAACCAAAGGGGTAGTGGTCGAGTGGCAACCGACCCCCACGCTAGAGGTCTCGCCTCGGGTCCGCCCAGGTTCGATTCCTGGCGTGGGAGCACTCCCCTTTGGTAGCTCCTGTGCCTCTCGGAGCGATCTGGAATAGTCGGGGTCCAATGTGGCCACCGGATACCAGGCGGTGTCATCGACACGGTGGACAAAAAAAAACAAACAAGTTGAATTATAGGGAGTCTTTATTTCATAAGATGAATTGAATATATAAAAAAAAAGTACTTTTCAACTTACACATGTGCTTTGCATGAATAAATGGACATTCTTTCTGGTCACATCTTTCACTTGCATGAATCTCCATGACAAAATCCTTAAAGGCAGACAGTTTTCAATTAAAACATGTTGGTTTTCGTAATTTTGTTTTGATTTTCGTATATAATATAATGAAAGTGCAGTTGAAATTTAGTTACGCAATTTGTAATTGTATCGTGTTTTTTTAAATAGAATTATTTATATAAAAACTATAAAAATTAAATTATATCATTTATATCGTATCATAATTGTATAATTACGAATCTTATAATTGTATCATAATTGTATAATTATGAATCTTATAATTGTAGTTAGTATGTTTACTTTAATTTACCTCACTTTATTCATGCGTGCGTGGCATCCCGGAATATTCCATTCCCGACCGCGTTTCGCACATGAAAAGAACGCCGTTATCGCTTTGTCGTTTTGGTTTAAAAGTAATGGGGGATGGACTAAATGAATCAGAGCTTGGAACCCCTTCACTGTTTCGGACTTTCATGTGGTTTCCGGCATCCACCACTTTCCATAGTCTTATTAATCTACATATCATCTTCTCATCGTAATCTACACGTTGAACTTGTTCCACAAAGAGTCCATTAGTTAGAATAACGAACTGATGGTCTTGCCTCAAGTCTTCTCTGTTTATTTACTCCGCTCATCTTGTCCTTATTGATTGCATGAATCTTTTTCCAGCGCCCATGTTTTAACTTATGTGTGTTTAGTTAGAGCGTCAGAATAATTCTCTTATGTGCGTTTAGTGAGAGTGTCAGAATAATTCTATGGAGTTCAGATGAAATTAATGTTCAGGATAGGTTGGGTTACTTGGTAAAATGCCATCTGACTGAACATTAAAATATGTAATCTTATTAATGTAGGATTTGTATACTTAACAAGAACCAGGCAACAATGATGAATTTTTGACGAGGTCGAAGCAGGCAAAGCAAAGTGTGGGAAAGCAGCTGGCGTGAACAGTATCCTATGATGGTATTCATCCCAAACGACAGCTGAGAAAGGAGCTGACGTAAACAGTGTCGTTATCGTATGATAGGATTTATTCTTCTTCTTGTTCCTTTCATGTCTGCTGACTGGAAGAGGAGGCACATGATTGGGTGAACGAAAAAGACAAGCAGATTAAAGAATAAATGAGACCATTTTCCTTTTTTTTGTCTGAACCTCCTGGTATTCCGACACATTGGCCGAGACTAATCCGGATTCGGAGCGAGAAGCACGGCTCCTCCCTCACGGGAACGACTCTCCTCAGACTCGAACTTAGGTTTAAGCTTTTATGTGAAGGTTGGATTGACAGTCCAACCAACATCCCGTGGGTACAAGACCATTTTCTTAATCTTGTCACATTGCATATTCGAAAAACATCTGTGAAGGAAAAATATAATTGTTGCTTGTTTCCGAAGTTTGATACAGTTTATTTCTTCAATTCACTACTTTTAGCAACTTAAATTTTCTGTTCTTAGATTAAAAGATCGTCGAACCCATAGAAGTAAAGCAGAAAATCAGTCTTAGGTGGTTGAAATGGGTTGAAAATCTATATATATATATATATATATATATATATATATATATATATATATATATAGAGACTGAACCACACGGGGGCAGGAGGGGCTGACGCCCCCCGAGCCGACGCACCACCAAAGGACCCCCCCACG
>CANYCX012184209.1:0-14502 GCA_948193385.1 Breynia disticha f. nivosa | reverse complement strand
CTACACTTCAACATAGAGAGACACTGAGGTCAAGCTTATTGAATATTAAAAATGTTGACCTGTGTTTTGTTGAAATATGTGCAGATCCACAGTAGATGGTGCTGGAACTTACTTTTGGGCGGGAGCTTGCGCGTGTAGATGTATACTTTTGCATCTTTTGTTGAAATATGTGCAGATCCATAGTAGATAGGTCCGCTCTTAGGGATTTTGGAGATGCATACTTTTGCACTTTTGTTTAGCCATACACTTATCAGTATAGGCTTTTTCTGGCATTTGCATTATTTTAAACCGCAAACCATGGCTTCCACATTTATTATACTTTTATTTTGGTATTTGGTCTGTTTAAAGAAAATGCATGTATGCCACACTTGATTTCATATATATATATATATATGTCTATTTAAATTGAATTGTTCACTATTGATTTAAAAGAAAAAAATGGGTGCTAAAATCGTATTTATTGGAAAATGAACTTCGTAAAATTTGGCGTCACATTTAGTGGTATTAAAGCAGGGATTAGATTCCCTGCAGACTATGCCAGAAAACTATTTTCATTGCATCATTTTCATGAAACTAAGGTTTTTCAAATGGTTATATTGATAGGATGGAGCTTGTAGAGGATGTATCACACGAGGTTACTACCGAGTCCTAGGAGTCTATGTAGGGACAGGGACCAGTCCCACCAGGGGTAGCACCTTTTGCACCTGGTGCTATACCCTTTGACCGCACACACGCCGTATTTTATCACGCCATGATGTTACAGCTGCTAGGCCAGCAGGGAGGCCAGCAAGCTGGCCAGCCTAGGGTACAGTCGGGAGGCCAGTAGAGAGAGGGCCTCGATATCGACAGGAACTTTTCCGAGGTGCGCAAGCAAGGTGCCAAATCATTTGAGGAGACCACTGACCCCGTAGAGGCTGAGCAGAAACTAAGGTATGCTACCTCATTATTGGAGAGTGATGCTTGGTACTAATGGGAGGCAGTCCCTGGGAGCCAGAATGACCCACCTACACTCACCTAGGCAGACTTTCAAAGAGAGTTTGCAGAGAAGTACACTCTTGAGCACTACCACATCAAGAAGAAGTTAGAGTTCTTGGAGCTAAAGCATAGGGATATGACGGTAGCAAAGTATGAGGAACAGTTTACCAAACTCTCCAGGTATGCGCCAGAGGATGTGGCCACTGATGTCTAGAGGAGGGATAGGCTAGAGAGAGAGTTGCAGTTTAATATCGGCACTCGGATTATGATGAAGGCCCCTACTTACCAGCTACTAATGGAGACGACTTTGATGGCCGAGGAGCTGATGATTGAGGAGGACCGGGTAGAGGTGAAACGACAGAAGAAGTTTGGTGGTTCTAGCACTACTGGAGGGCACCAAAGGACAAATTTCAGGTCTTCCAAAAGTACCAGTGGAGGTAGTAGTTGACAGAGGAGTGGATTTGGGAGTAGAGGTAGCCACACCTTTAGACCTCCTGCTCCTAGACCACAGAGTACTAGAGGATATGCTGGGGAGACACTTGCCAGCTATGTTACTACTGCCACCAGCCAGGTCATTTGGCTAAGCGTTGTTTGCAAAAGATCAGGGATCAGGAGAGGGCCGCACCAGGGCAGAGTAGTGTCGTAGATAATAGAGGAGACCCTACTACCAGTGCAGGCAGAGGTAGAGGGGGTAGGACTTCGAGCACTACTGTGAGAGGCAGAGGAGATTCTCAAACCGCAGCTGCATCTGAGACACGTCTCTATGTTATGACAAGTGATGAGGCGGTAGCCAACCCAGATGTGATCACTGGTACGATTTCCATATTCGCACTTGATACTTTGGCATTGATAGACCCTGGGTCGACTTGTTCATTTATATGTGAGTCGGTTATAGAGCAGTTGGGGAGGAATGTAGAGTCACTAGGTTAAATTGTAGCTGTATATATGCCAACCGAAGGTATCGTTATGGTAGACAAAGTGTTGGGAAACTGCGAGCTGAGGATTGGTGAGCTGACTTATGTAGCGGATCTTATTGTATTGAGGATGGTCGACTTTGGTGTGATTTTGGGGATGGACTGGTTGTCCAGAAACAAGGCCTTAGTAGATTGCTATGCCAAGGAGGTAGTGGTGGAGGTTGATGGAGAGAAGAGGGTTTTGCTTGTCGGAGAGCGAAGGGTTATACCTTCTTGCTTGGTTTCTACAGCATGGTTGCGAGGTTGATCAGGGACGGATGTGAGGCCTATCTGGCATGCGTGACAGATTAGAGCTGGAAAAGCAAGGAGTTAGTGATGTGCCGATAGTGAGGGAGTATCCAGAGGTATTCCCATATGAGTTGTCGGGTATACTGCCGCAGCGAGATGTAGATTTTGAGATTGAGACGGTGTCGGGAGGAGCATCGGTCTCGATAGCTCCATATTGGATGTCAGCAGTGGAGTTGCAAGAATTAAAGAAGCAATTAGAAGATCTTCTAAAAAAGGGCTTTATACGACCGAGTGTGTCACTCTGGGGTGCACCGGTGTTATTCGTCAAAAAGAAAGATGGGTGCATGTGGTTGTGTATAGACTACCGGCAGCTAAATAAATTGACGGTGAATAATAGATATCCACTGCCAAGGATTGACGACTTGATAGATCAGTTGAGGGGAGCCACGACGTTCTTTAAGATTGATTTGAGATCAGGGTATTGGCAGCTGTGAGTGGAGGAGAGCTCCATTCCTAAGACCTCGTTCAGGACCTATTACGACCACTTCAAGTTCACAGTGATGTTTTTCGGTCTGACTAACGGGTCGACAACCTTTATGGCTTTGATGAACAAGATCTTTCAGCCGTTCCTGGATAGCTTTGTGGTGATGTTTATAGATGATGTGTTGGTTTATTCTAGAGATCGGTTGAAGCATGAGGGGCATCTGAGGAATGTACTAGAGATACTTAGAGAGAAGCAGCTATATGCTAAGTTTGAAAAGTGTGAGTTCTGGATGAGTGAGGTTGTCCTTCTAGGCCACATTATATCGACAGAGGGTGTTATGCCAGATCCCAAATAGATTATGGCGATTTAGGAGTGGGAGACTGCTAGGAATGTGACAGAGGTACACAGTTTCTTGGGATTGGCAGGTTATTACATGAGGTTTATAGCTGATTTGTCCAAGATAGCGAGGCCAATGAATAATATCTTAAAGAAGAACACTCCGTTCATTTATAACAACCGGTGTGAGGAGATCTTTTAGGAGCTAAAGCGGAGGTTAGTAGAGGCACCTATACTTGTATTGCTGACAGATGGCACAGGATTTGTGGTTTATACGGACACTTCTAAAGCAGGATTTGGAAGATTACTGATGCAGAATGGGAGGGTAATTGCTTACACTTCAAGACAGTTGCGACAACATGAAGTCAATTACCCGAGCCACAACTTAGAGCTGGCAGCCATCATCCACGCTTTGAAAGTGTGGAGGCATTATCTGTATGGTGAGACACTTCAGATTCTTACCGACCATAAGAGTCTGAAATATATCACTACACAGCGGGAGTTGAATCTGAGACAGAGGAGATGGATTGAGCTCCTCAAGGATTATGATTGTACTATAGACTACCATCCGAGTAAAGCTAATGTGGTTGCGGATGTGCTGAGCCAGAAAGGGAGAGAGGATGAGGATACTGTGACTTATAAGGCAGAGTTCATATTTGCATTGAGTGCATTGTAGGTACAGCTTGATATGGTTCGGGGGAAATGTTAGCGAACATTCAGGTTCGACCCCAGATGCGAGACTTGATAGCTGAGCTACAGAAAGATGACAAGCACTTTATGAAGATTAAGAGAAAGGTTAAGAAAGGGAAATCGACTACCCCACACAGGTTAGATGAGGACGGTATCCTTTATTATGGGGAGCAATTGTGTGTTCCTGTCCTAGCAG
Source organism: Breynia disticha f. nivosa (assembly GCA_948193385.1). Classification (NCBI taxonomy): domain Eukaryota; kingdom Viridiplantae; phylum Streptophyta; class Magnoliopsida; order Malpighiales; family Phyllanthaceae; genus Breynia; species Breynia disticha. Next base: position 10,619 of record CANYCX012184209.1, on the reverse strand, counting down.
AGGTCAATGAGGTTTTGTTAACAGAGTCAAACTCTTCCCCACTTTCAGTACATCCGGGCAGCACTAAAATGTAACGAGACATACAAGAGGTGTATTGGTGGGTGAAGAGGAAGATTGTCGACTTTGTAGCTCGATGTCTATCTTGCCAGTTAATTGAGGAAGAACATTAAGCTCTAGTAGGGAAATTGAAGCCGTTAGAGATTCCCGAGTGGAAATGGGAAAAGGTGACGATGGATTTCATTATGGGGTTACCGATGACCTTTAGGAGGCATGATGCAGTGTGGGTTATCGCAGACAAATTGTTGAAATCTACGCACTTCTTGGCGATTCGACAAGATAACACGTTGGATAAGCTGGCAGGCCTGTATGTTTCAAAGATAGTGAGATTATATGGGTGATTGTGTCTATTATTTTGGATAGGGATCCGTGGTTCACTTCTTGATTTTAGAGGAGTCTACAGGATGCGATGGGCACCAAACTGAGGTTTAGCACCACGTTCCACCCTTAAACTGACGGTCTATCGGAGCAGACTATTTAGACATTTGAGGATATGTTGAGAGCTGTGTGTTGGAGTTCGGGGGTAGCTGGGATGATCACCTACCGTTGATAAAGTTCACGTACAATAACAGCTACTACTCGAGTATTGGGATGGCACCTTACGAGGCGTTATATGGTCAGAGATGTCGGAGTCTAGCTTATTGGGACGTTGAGGGCTTACGACAGATTGAGGGGCCGGAGTTGGTGCAGCAGACATTAGAGAAAGTGAATGTGGTAAAAAAGTGCATGCAGGCAGCGCAAGATCGCCGAAGAGTTGCTTTGATCGGCACCACAGAGAAGTGACTTACGAGGTCAGACACAAAGTATTTTTAAGAGTATCGCCTTGGAGAGGCGTGATCCGATTCGGAAAGAAGGGGAAGCTGAGTCCAAGATATGTAGGACCGTATGAGATCATTGAGAAGGTTGGACCACTTGCCTACCGACTGCAGTTGCCAGAGGAGTTGTCTAGACTTCACAATGTTTTCCACGTATCGATGTTAAGAAGGTACCGTTCTGACCCAAGCCACGTGCTCAACCCTCCAGAGTTAGAGATTGCGGATGATCTTACCTACGAGGAGGAGCCCATAGAGAATTGAATCGACAGATCCGACAGCTTAGGAATCGAGAGATCCCGATGGTAAAGGTAAAGTGGAGTTTCCACTCACCTAAGGAGGCGACTTGGGAGGTTGAGAGCGAGATGCGAGAACGGTACCCACACTTGTTTCTCGAGTCCTAATGTCTTTGAGGTACATTTTTTAGCCTTGATGGTGCTTTATGTTATCTTGTTAAGTTGGGGACATTAGAGTTAAGTTAGAAATTGAGTTCTATTGTTGTGATTTTAGGTTAAGTGTTGAATTATAAAAGCCTAACTTGTTTAATTTTAGGGACGAAATTTTCTAAGGGGGAGAGCTGTAACGCCCCAAAAAATGTTTAATTCTTAGTATATTATGTTTAGGATAAGTTGGAAGTGTGTTGGTTTAGAGTTATGCATGTTTGGAATCGAAAGAAGTCGAAAAATGCCAAGTGTTGCTGGTTACAACAAAATAACATATGTTATCTTGCAGATAAACATACGTTATTTTGACTAACGTATGGCATACCCTATGAATAACATACGTTATTCATACTGGTCAGACCAATTTCTGGGTTTTATCAACGTATGTTAACTTTGAAAATAAACATACGTTAACAGGCCCATATACATGTCATTAAACGGACGAGACACTTTCAAACCTTGCCATAACTCACCCCCAACTACCAAAACACTCTCTAAACTTCCTCTCCATCATTTCTTGCCATTCCAAACACAAAACTCATCCTAGAACAACACATTTCCACCAGATTAACAACGTTTTCAACCTCGAATCAAGCCTTCTTTTCTCTAGGTTTCAAAGAAATGGGAATAAAGGTAAAACTTAAATCCCGAGCTGAAATGTGTTGTAAAATAGGTGCATTTGGTAGGGTTTTGATAGGTTTCAATATAGAACATGATTCTATAAGCCATTAACCCTCAAACATACATTTTTGTGAGATTTAAGAGATTAGGGTTTTGGAGAGTTTTGGGGATTTTTGATAGAAATCAGAATAGTGGGTTGAAGTAACCTACATCGTGTGCTAAATGATTAGAAATGTAATTGTATATGTGTAGGGAACGATATTCGGAACCCGACTCGGGAATCGGGCGACGGATTGGACCTCGGAACCCGAGGTAAGTGCTTTTACGTCACTTACTTGTTATGTTTGAATTGTTAATGGTTAATTCTTGTATGAATGATGTTCTCAATGGAAAATGAAAATGAATTGAGGCTTGATAAGCATGTAAGTGCATGTTGTGTGAGCAAAATGCCTACTAATGAAAGTGGTTTCAGTTGTATTGTTGCTTGGTGATGATTGGTATTCATTGTACGGTTAGGTTGTTGCGAAATGGGTTCTTAGGAACCAAAAATGTTGACATTGATGGTTTGCTTGTAATGTGTTATGTGTATGGAATGTAAAATGTAAAATGTGGAATATGGACATATGAACTAAGGTTGATTTGTATTATGATTCATGTTTGGTGCTCATTTTGAATTGTGTGGCTAAGGCCTTGGGAATGATTCTTCTCATTTATTACATGGATGAAATCTTATGAGCATTTAGTATGAAATATGAATTGAGGGGTAAGTTGCACATATGTGCATAGAAGATGAGTGGAGTCTCTCTTCTTATAAAATAAGGGACAGGTGTCCAATATGTGCAAAGAAATTGAGTGGAGTCTCTCTCTTAAATTGAGGAGTAAGTTGCCCAAATTAGTAGGGATCGAGTGGATTCTCTCCCTTGCGAAGTTAACGCTCTGGATTGATGCATTGTGTGGTTGCATTAGAATTGTCATAATGCATCCATTCATTACCTATGGTTGATGTTGTTTGAGAACTTAGGATGCTAATGGCATGATTGCTTATATATATATATGTGTTATGGAAATCAAATGAGGTGAATTACAAATATGAAATGGAATGGTTTAAAATGTGTTAAAAATGATATGATATGTGTGAAATTGTTGAGCATATAAAGGAATGAGAAATTGATAATATGTTATGCCTAACAAGGTGTTTTGGAATGATGTTGGTGAATGTTAGGGATGTGTATGATTGTAATTGATTCATGATGTAATGTGTTAATTACATGTTTAACCGAATAAGTATGATGATTTGGATGTATATTTGATTTGTATGGATGCCTTATGAGTTGTTTGGTTGCTTTAGGTACATGGATAAGTGTATCTATGAAGAAACTTAGGAAAAATTCAGGCAGAAAACACTGAAGCAAATAACGTATGTTTATCCTGAGATTAAAATACTTTACCATGGATTGACATACGTTATTTTGAGACTTGGCATACATTATTCAACCTGGAAATAGGGCCCAGAATAACGTAAGTTAAGGGCCAAAATAGACATACGCTATTTTGGCCTAGAAACCTAATTTTGACTCGAATAAATTCCTAACTCATATGTAAACTATTCTAATGATTATGGAAGGTCCTATAACACCTAAAAACATCCTAAACTTGTTTAAAAAATGTTAACATTATCTTGTGTGAAAGTCTAAGGGTGGACTTATAAATTGTATGTGAGGGAGGATAGGCTGCGGAGGCCGACGACTCCCCTACACCTCAGCATAGAGAGACACTGAGGGAAAGCTTACTGAGTATTAAAAATACTCACCTATGTTTTGCTGAAATATGTGCAGATCGACAGTAGTTGGTGCTGGGACTTACTTTTGGGCGGGAGCTTGCGCGTGTGATACCTGGCAAATAGGTCGGCTCCTAGGGATTTTGGAGATGCATACTTTTGCACTTTTTGTATAGCCATACACATATCAGTATAGGCTTTTTACTGGCATTTGCATTGTTTAAACCAAAAACCATGGCTTCCTCATTTATTATACTTTTATTCTGGTATTTGGTCGGTTTAAAGAAAATGCATGTATGGCACACTTGATTTCATTTATATATTTATGTCTATTTAAATTGAATTGTTCACTATTGATTTAAAAGAAAAAAAATGGGTGCTAAAATCGTATTTATTGGAAAATGAAATTCAGAAAATTTGGCATCACAGTGAGTCAATCTAGTCACGCTCGTGAAGGGTATTCTGCCCAACTCTATATATGCACAATGGTCCACCACGAACGTGATCCAACCAACCACGCTCATGCTGACCCTTATGTCCAATGTATTGGTTCAATCTTTGATCACTCACAAATGTGACTCTGACTCGTGACGATCGTGATTATCCTTCTAGACAATATTTAGCTGCATGCCAGCTTGCAACCACGAACGTGACTCACACAATCACGTTCATAGAGGCCAATCTGCATTGCCAAAGTTGCTTTTTTGGTTAGCTGCCATTAAAGGACAGTTGCACTTACATGTCTAGCTCATTTTGGGAAAGACACATTTGTTTTTTTTCCTAAAAGCACATCAGCTTTTCATAAAGTTATGAATCAATGTAAGAGTAAGTAAGAGCTTTCACTCAAGCAAGTTGCATGCAACAACCGAGTAAATGCCAACCAAATCTCATTAACATTGCATTTGCATTTGCTGCACACTTTATACAACATTCTCTCTAGGTTTTCATCACTTCTCTCACCCATGCTACTCTCCTCTCTTATTTTCTCTTCCCTCAACTCCTAACACTTCACATCTCCCTTAGTTATCTTCTTCTACGCAACAACATGTTAGAAATCAGAGAGGAGTCATCGAAACAAGCGGTTTAACCCGCTGCAAAGCGGAAAGGAAAGGGAAAGGCTGTAGAGGGATCAGATTCTCCTCCTCTCCCACCTCCTACCAAGAAGCCAACCAAGGAACATACACCACAGCCACCAAAACTAAACAAAAACCATCAATATCTCAGGTTCAAACCCAACTCTAGGACTAAAGAGCGGTATGACATTCTTTCTAAACTCACTTTCGGCGTAAAAAAGAAATTGTCTGTCGAATTGCTTAAGGAGCTTAGGGAAGAAGAACAATTTTCAAATGTTGTTAAGGATTGTGGTTTGCTGAAGTTATTTTTAATGGTTGCAAAAATGTATTTTGAACCTTTATTGGAAATGTTGAGTACATTTTTGGTGACTTGGCACCATGAGGACGATAGTCTAATCTCCTTTTTCATTGGTCGCCAAGAATGGAAGATGGATGAGAATGAATTTGGCATAGCCTGTGGTGTTTATGAGGACGGGGTTACTGACTTTGGTAATGATCCTTAGAAAATATCATTTGCTAAGGATTTTTTTGGAATGAATTAGGTGGCACATCTGGAGCACAGTTTAGGACTGGGATTTCAAAGGTAGCAAGTGTCAGCAACCCGTTGTGGAAATTGCTTTACAAGTGGCTGCTCAGTTCTTTACTACGACGACATGATTTAGGCAAGTTAGCTAACTTTGATTTAACGATGCTTTACTGTTTCAGGAATCACATTAGGTTTCACTTGGGGGTTGCATTGGCAATGAATTTTGAAAGGACTGCCCATCGAAAGTTCGGTTTAATCTATTGGGCCTTATTTGTGACTAATGTGGAAATGTACTGTGGTATTCCACTTCGTGGAATGAAAGCATTTACAATGGAGCCACTTGATGCAACATCCCTTATCAACATACGGCTGGCAAATTGGGATAATTCCCCAACAAGGGTTACGTTGATCTATCCTCCTTATGACCTTGACCATCAGCACCCTTGACAGCCCCACCTCCTGCTCTTCCAACTGGAACGAAAGAAGATGTTAAGCCGGTGATTTCTGGCAAGCCAGGTTGGACCTATACATCTAAACGAGGAGTGCAAATGAGGGAATTGCATAGCAAGCAGTTCAAGAAACGGAAGGTACTCACTCAACTTGGCTGCAGTGTCAAGTGGATATAAACTGAGCTGCAGGAATTTTTCGATAAAATGGGCCACTGCTGCACGCCACCACCCTCCATCAAGGAGCTTCCTCCTGTCAGGAAGAAGTTCTTCTTTCACTTTGACAAACCAAGGGAATCGACTTTGAATATGAGGATTTCAAGAGAGTGGTGCGGCCAATAATAATTCGACCACAGTTGGTGATGACAGCCGTAATCTGATTCATGTTTATTCCGGTACTATGGAGGCTGAGCGGCGCAATATTCCAATGATGATGCCGCCGAGCAATGATCCAACTTCAAACTTTCTTTTGCATTAAACATCATGTAGCTTGCATACATGTTTCCTTTGTTTTCTATTTTTTATTTATTTCTGTCTTTATTTGTGTGTATGCATCATATATGTAGGGACATGTTTACTTTTTCTTACCTTCTAATTTATTTTCTTCCATTCATAACATTTATGAACCACCTTCTATATATTTGTGCTTTTCTTTGACTTATTTTGTGTTGTCATGGGTGTAAATGAATGACCGCTCCAGGTTTGATGCTTCATTATGTATGGCACCTCCACACACCTCTCCGACAGAAGCTTTTGTTTCCTTATCCCTCTTCTTTCCACTCTATCTATTACATGTCGTTTCGTTGTTCTGTTGTTCTTAATATTTATTTGCGTGTATACTTATTTTTGCTATTGAGGACAATATCAATTTAAAGTGTGGAGGAGGGGTTTATGATGCTTGTTTATTATTTTTGAAGGGATTTGTATGTGTATGTGCTCGAGAGTAAAGCAATATGTGCGATTACATAATTTTATTCCTGTGACACTATAATTTTTTCCAATTTTTTGCACTTTTGCTATACTCAATGTGTATGGTGTGCACTATCTCACTATGAATGAAATTGAAGTACATTTGCGGCAAAATTCATAGGAAAAGAAACTTGTATATAATGTTGAGTGTAGGTGCATGACACGATCGATGACCTTGAACTTGGTTTTTCAAAGCTACAATGGGTTAGCTTGAAGGGTCGACTGGGAGAACTCTCAAGTTTGGTTGTGGAGGTATAAATGGTCGATTTCTATTGGTATGAATATTGAGTATGTCTAGGAATGGATGAAATTTTGGCTTATTAAAGGAACAAAACAATGTGTGAGTGCTAAAAGTGCTCTTAAGTTTTTAATAAAAAGTTGGTTAGTGAAATGCTCTAAGTGCAAATGAGAGGCATCATGGCCGAGAGTGCACGCCAAAAGCGGGTCACTTTCGCGATCGCTAGAAAACCTAAAGAAAATGAAAGTTCCCAAATGGCCGTGAGTGCATGCCAAAAGGGGTCACTTTCGCAATCACCATGAAACAAATGAAAAGAAAAAGCGAAAAGAAAAGAAAAAGTATGTAGAAGAGCAAAGTAAATGAACATTGTGTGGAAAGAGATTATAAAGGCCAAGATTTTGTTGTTCTTTGTGTATGGATTATATGAAGGTATTTGATGCTGGCAGCATACTGACCTAGAGATACCACCAAACTTGAGAATTTTCACCATCGACTATTTGAGTGCCAAAGTAGCTTGCTTGGGTAAGTTTGGGTATCATTAACACTTGATCATCTCATGTGAAACCTCGACATTATGAATGAGGGACTTTGAGCATGATTGGATCCAATAAGTGTATTTTGAGTGAATTCTTAACCTCTATGTCAACTTAGTTTTTTCTTGGGATGAGCAAAAGGGCAAGTGTGGGGCAGTTTGATAGGACCACTTATACACATCTTTTTCATAGTGTTTTATAGTGATTTTCGCTAAATTTGGATGGATAAATATCATTAAGTTGATGGATTGTGATTAATCATTGTTTTATCTAGGTGCGCAAAAGAAAGTAGGAATTTTGCTAGGATTATAACAGACTTGGAGAAAAGAGTTGAGCATGGGCATTTCGGAGAGAGAAAATGACCGGATGACCTATAAAGATCGTGGTCAATTGAGCCACAAATAGATGATTTTCTCCAAGAGAGGAACAGAAGGTGAGTCACGAACGTGATTTACCAGTGCCACGATCGTGACTGCTAAAAATTTGGGTTCAGTATGGACAGAGGGTGGGCCACGTTCGAGACTAGAAGGATCATGTTTCAGGCTGGAACGTGTCTGAGGAAGAATGATCCAAAGTTTGGACAGAAGGTAGGCCATGTTCGTGACTAGTATGAGTCACGAACGTGACTAGTATGAGTCACGAACGTGACTCGGAGGGACATCCATCAACCTTTAGGGAGAAGGTGCATCACGAGCGTGGTTCCATCAACCACGTTCATGATCCTTCAACAGAGCAGCAGAAATTTGATCAGAATGTGAGTTACGATCGTGAAAGCCTAGGTCTACGGAGGGCTAAATCATTGATTTAATTATTGCTAGTCGCCTTATTCTGGAATCGTGAAAGCCTAGGTCTAAGGAGGGCTAAATCATTGGTTAGAATGATGTCAAAAAATGCTAGCTTGATAGTTAGGATTAGATATTCATTGTTTTGACCAATCGATTGTATATAGCGAATAGTTAATTGAATTTGCATAGCAATTATTCATTTATAGTAATCTTTGCTCAGAGTTGCGAAAGCCTAGGGTTAGGAAGGCTAATTTAAAAAGAGTTAGGATTCCATTGGATAGAAATATACCGGTTGAACCTAATGTGTTCGATGAAATGCCTATGTTATATAGCCTTGCCTAGTTTGGTGTATCACAAAAGTAGAACACTTGCTAGGTTTAAGGATGCAATTTCAAGTAGTCCGAAAGGAAATCTTAATCGATAAAAGTGCGAGAACACCTTCATTTACCCTCATTCCGTCAAAGAACCAAGCTTAGCCTCTATTGAACCTAAGATAGCCCGACACTTTTTTTTATATTGTTAATCCTTATTTTCACGTTCATTGCCCTTGAGTTCTAATTAATTCTATTGAATCCACCTTTGAATTATGTTTACTATTTTCTTGCATTTATCTTTTGGCACCAAATAAATTTAATTGCAGCATTCCTCGAGAGATTCGATCGCGGGAGTCATACTTATGTGGTAAAACTACACCGGCCTAGTACGCTTGCTAGCTACCAGTCAATAAGTAGAAACATGCTCCTATATGATTAATGCATACACAACAAATTAAATAAAGGAAACAAAATAAACATGAATGCAACTAAGTGATGCAATAAAGGAAAGAAAGTTTATTGACATAGTTTTACGTTATAGCGGACATGGGTAGTTAGCATCTTTTCGGACGATCACATCATCACGGTCTCTGATTTGGTCTCTTGCATGACCTCTAGAATGTTGTCTGGCATGGTGGCTGTCAATGATGCTGGAGGTTTGGCTCTCCTCATGCTCCAAGCAAAAGTGCCCATGTGTCTTCCAGTCGTCCTCACTAGTGCTTGTCTTACAAAGGAGGGAGTGGAATTCTTCACACATGCATCCATGAAAGACATCGGAAACAAATGCTTGGATTTCTTCTTTTTTCTGCCCCCAAACTTATGTTGTTGCAAATCCCTTCCTTAATTTTGTTTGACACTTTCTCCTTGCAGATGGGCTCCACTAACCACTGCATCCATCACTTCCATTTGAAATACCTCCTCATTCATCACTGGGCACTTAATAGCTTGATAGACTTCAAAATCTTGCATCTCATTTCCTACTCAGAGTGTAAGCTTCCTATCTTGCAAATTAATCACAGCTCTTCCCGTGGCTAAGAATGGCCTCCAAAGTATGATTCGCAAGTCGGAGCTCCTCTCCATATCCAAAACAAAAAAGTCGGCGGGTAAGAAGAATTTCCCAACTTTAATCAACACATCATCCGCCTTTCCTTCTGAATACTTGATGGAATGATCCACAAGTTCCAAAAATGTTGTGCACGGTCTAAGCTTCCCTAATCCAAGCTTCTCACACAAAGATAGTGGCATAAGGTTGATGGAGGCCCCTAAGTCGCATAATGCCCTACCGATGTCCAATGTTCCAGTGGATATGGGAATCTAAAAACTCCCCAAATCTCTCAACTTTGGAGGAAGCTTTTGTTGAATTATGGCACTACACTCCTCACTCAATGACACTGATGCATATTCCTCCAATTTTTTCTTATTTGAGACAAGTGCCTTGATGAACTTGGCATATTTAGGCATGTGGGACATAACATCGAGAAATGGTATGTTGACAATTTTTTGATTCATCCATTCCAAATACTTTTAAAAATTCTATCGTTTGAAGAGTGACCTTAATGGCTTGAGGAAATGGTAGAGGAACAGTAAAAATGAGGTCCATCTCCACATTGTCCCTACTCGTTTTGGATTGAATCCTCGTCTCAATCTTTGGTGCCTCCATAACCAAATCATTACTACTCTCAGTTCCCTTATGATGCTTGTCACCATAACATCTTCTCTATCCTTCTCAATCCAATCAGAACCTTGCTCTTTCTTCTTGCCCAATTCACCATCAATCATCTTCTCCTCCAACCTCTTCCCACTATGTAATATGACACCACAAACACTATCCTTGGGATTTTGAATGGATGAACTCGGGAGTTTTCCCTTCTCTCTCTCTGCCACTTGCTTTGCCAATTGTCCCACTCGATGCTATAAACATTGTAAAGTAGCCAAAGTAGACTTATTGAAGGAGGTTTCAACTTGCTTGAAGTTCTCAAAGCATTGGTTGGTGGCAGTTTGGACATCCATAAATTGGTCCATCTT
>CANYCX012183865.1:0-20276 GCA_948193385.1 Breynia disticha f. nivosa | reverse complement strand
CCGCCAAGTTTAAGTGTCCAGCGATGGTCTGCTACAGACCTACAGGTTTAGATGACTATTGAGAGTCAATGAACTTAGCCCAAGAGGAGAGTCAATCTGAGTTCAGGTTTTTACAACAAATTTCTTGCATTTCGAAAATGCAGAAACAAGAGAACACAAAGAAATTTACGTAGTTCGGTCCTTGCGACTTACTCTATGAGCACGGGCAGAGAACCAAGTTATTCTATCATCAGTCACCAAAAGGTGAAAGCCAAATCTACTACCCAAAAGGTGGAAGTTAAATCTTCTACTTAGAGAGGTGCAACCTAATATAACCCTATTACTCAAATATTATTTAATCAAATCTAAACCTATACTTCTAATAACTCAAAATATCTTCAAGGAATCAATTCAACCTAACAACATAAAAATAATTTTCTATCAAATCATTATTCTAGTCAAGTTTACCATTCAAACAACTAATCTTGATAGATTATTGCATTCAATATTCACGTATAGTTCTCCTGATACTATATCCATATGTGTTTATTCATTCAATTAGTTCCTCTATGATTGTTTGAGTTTTTTTATCTAATAAACTCTTTTTCATCTTATCTTTGTAATGACTCTGACACGTAGGTCTATTATCTCTAGTCGTAACTCGTTACGATTAACAATATACTTTAATATTTGTATCACATAAATGTAATATGATAATATTTCTTTTATCTGCATTAACTCTAGTGAGTATCCTATATCTATTCTTTACGTATAATCTCTCTCTATTTAAGTTTCTTCGCTCACATCTTCAACATGTGAAATATAACTTTTATCATTACCAATTTTATATTTCATGTCGTCTTTATATCAATTGACATTTGAACTTACCTCAATCATATATCCATATAACATCGTATATAACAATAGTTGTATATCGCTATTATCATTACCTTTTCATTGATCATTTTAACACTTTTGACTCTTGTATTTTTCAAATACTTTGATTGTTCTATTCTATACATTATTATTTCTATAATTCATTATATATTTTTTTTCATTATACTTATTCTATATTACTATTAAATCATTTTACTTCTCTAGACATATTCCATTTAATCATTTAAACATTATAATAATCAATAAAGATATCATATTTTATTTTCATATACTCTTTATATTCTAACTATATATCTATATCTCTTTATAACTTTTTACTTTTACTCTTATTTCATATGCTCTTCATATATTATGTTCATATTCTATTCATTCTGTAAAAATCTCTTCTTTTTTTACTTCTCTATACTTTACACTTCTTAACATAAATTTCTATCCTATCTCAACATTCTATTATCTTTTTTAAATCAACACTTGTTACTTTTATTTAAATTCTCATCGTATTATTATCATATTCAACAGACAAAATCATTTTCATATAAGTAACTTTCTTATTTAAACACTCTTATAAAATTTGTATTTTCTAAATGCCATTTGTATAATGGCCCAACTCAGTTGAATCCTTCTCTCCTCTATAGACTATGCATATGCTTATGCTTTCTATTTCTTATATTCGAACACATTATTTTAATGCACACATAGAATTTTTCACTCTAATTTGAATTATACTTGTCCCTTTATGTTCCTTAAGAACATATCTCTGCTTTGATACCAAATTAAAACATTCCTTTATCATGCTCTAATTATATTCTATATTTATATATTTTGTTCATATGCACACATTATTTATGTTAGTGTTAACGTAGGCCAAAGAACCTCAGACAACAATGGGGTTATTGCAAACATCCTAGATCCATTAGAAATTTTCTGTGACAACAATAGGGCTATTGCACAGACCAATGAACCCCAGACACACGTTAACTTAAGATGTATCACTTGATTAGAAAAATTGTTCAACGTGGTGACATCAAGATCAATAAAATAGCAAGTGAAGATAATGTAGCTGACCCATTGACTAAGAAAGTGTCGATAGATAAGCATGAGAGACACATGAGGTCATTAGGTCTCAGAGTTATGTCTAATTGGATCTAGTTCTAAGTGGGAGATTGTTAGTATTAGCACTAGACCAATAAACATTGTTTTCCTTTTTATTTTGATTTATTAAGGCATTTTTTTATCATATTTATTTTTGTGTGCTTTTTATGATAGAACTTCTATGATTGAGTATCTCTATGCTTAAATTGGTATATGTTATACATATACTAGTAGGACCTTTAAAGCAAGAGATTTCTTTCTAAACAACCCTAGCCGATCACTATAAATGGAATAGTAGATGAATTAAGACTGGCATGCTCTTTTTGATTTAGTAACCTATGAAACATAAGGACATGAGATATCAATCAGAAGTCATGGATACATGTCTAGGAGATGGTATTTGAATTAGATCCACAAATGAGAAAACTACATAATTCAAAGTCATAAGTGGTTCTCATTTACAAGTCCTATATTAAAGCTCTTAGACCAGAAATCTCTATAAAACTCTAGATGAATTATTGATTACTTTGACATATTACCTAATATGTCTATAACAAGGATGACAAGTATATGTATGATTAGGTATTCATTGGTTCATATTAGAGAGCTTAAGAGAATTAATGGTGAGAGAAAATGTCATCAACCACTTGATTAGTGAACTAAGAAGTGTATGGCCATAGTCAAATGTTATAATGTATGACATTATTTATTTGAGAAATTAGTGTCATTGGAATATGACGAAAAGGGATTAAATAAATAAAGAAGACTACTTTATGCCTTATATAATCCCGATATTTAGGGTGAGAGGCTATGTAAGATTGCTTTAGGTCAAACGAGTGTCACAACATCCTCATTTAATTTGGATTGTCATAGAATTTTTCTAGAGCTTTTTATGACCTTTAGGTATTAATTATCCCTAATGCCAGCTTTAAATGGGCCTATAGGATCGCACACGAAGTCTAGGTCTGAAAAGGGTAAAGTTGGCATTTCCATTTTGGATGCATATTTGGTTCATTTTAAGAACAAATATACGAGGAAATAAATTGAGTATTTTGGGCAGAAATATTGACCAATGGTACACGACTAGTTGTTAATTTATTTAAGTAACTAATCATTGTGTGAAAGATTAGAACAAAGAGAGATTAAGACATTAAGAGAGAAAATCTTATTAGGACAATGGTTGTCTTAATAGATGCATGGATCATTCTTATCTCTTAAAACCTTATCCTAATTAGATTAGGATTAGAAGTTTGGTTTACATTAGAATTTAAATCCTAATCTAATCTACCTACAATTAAAGATAAAGATGAGGAAGAGTTAAAGATAAGGACGAAGATAAGATTGGATGTTATCTTCCACAATTTTCTCATCATTTCTCTTTCTCTAAACCCTAGCCATGTACTATATATAAGGAGGGCCTCCATATTTTTTGGTTGGTTCTTTGCCGAACATTTGCTTCCCAAAGGTAAAGAAAATTTGTTTTATTTTCTTACTCATGTTTGTTGTCATTTATGCTAAGGATTAGAGCTAGCACTCGACTTTTCCTAAAGGACTAGGCTTTTGTATGCGAATATAGAGGAAGGTGCATAAAGGTAGCTTCTTATGACACGTTTGGATTGATCTTGAATGTTGTATGGACTAGTTTCCACATTAGAGTTACCGTTTATAAAAATTCAAACCATACCGAACAGGTTTTTGCATAGTTTTCAAGGTAAAAAACTCTAATTAACTATACTAGTTGAACATATACAAGGCATGGATTTTGTGAAACGGTTTTGGATGATGTTTTGAGTGATATTTTGCAAAGAAACCTACTGAAGTCATAATACAATAATCCATAACAAAACCTAACAGTGGTATCAAAGCATGATTGCTTGTGTATACGTGTTTTTTACCTTAAACCTATGATATGATCAACCATAAACCAAAACAGTGAAAGCTGAAATTTTTTATCTTGTATGTTTCGATTTTGTTTAAGATGTAAACTGATTTTTATGACTTAATGGGTGTTACAAATGATTCAAATATAGTTTAAGGTTGTGTTTTTAAGTTTTAATGGCTGTAGTTAAAACATAAACATGGCCGATTACCCTAATTTATCTAAGATGATCTAGTTTACATGTAGTGTTGGTTTTAATGACTAGTCATGATCGATTGAGTTAAAAACAACATTAGGGGCTGTACATGAATAAATTTTTATGAATAGAATCAGATTTGGAATGTATTAAAGTTAATAATTCAGGTCTGGAGTTTTATTCATGTTAACTAATTCATTAGTGAACCCTAAAACATAGCCGTTTTTGCTTGTTAGTGACTAGTTTCATTTTTTACATGTTTTGTTTCAATAAAACTATGTTTTAATTAATTAAAAAGGGTAAAATCATTCTAGGAAAGATGTATCATCAATGTTAAAATATTTTTATGGTGTGTATTAGTTGGTTTAATAACACATAAAATATTTTAGATATTATAGTAATCCTCAATGGAAAGTATGACATTGATTTGGTGATTTTGTGCTAAGTTGATTTCTTGAGTGCATTCACGTGATGTCATATGTGTTTGACATATTTTATGTGTTTAATTTATTTTATTACATATGTTTTGCAATTTTATTATTTATGTATTTTTTTCTACATATTATTGAAATTGACAAAACAAAAATTTTACTTTAATGTCCATATGCACAAAGGGCGACTAGCATATGTTAGGATTTTTAGGAGATGGTTTATTCAATCAGAATAATTGGGCCTTGTTTCAAGCCCGTCACAGGGTTTAATTCTAGTTAACTAACAAACATGATTTCCTTAATAGGCTTGGCTTAATTAAATTCGAACTTTGCTTGATCCATGGATGATATTTTTCGTGCATGATTGCTCTGATGTGATGAATGAATATGCATGGTGCATTCATGGGCCTTGAGTTTGTAATTATTAAATGGGGCCCACGTGCCTCATAAGGACTATTTTAATTTTCAGTTAAGTATTTAAAATAATATTAATATTATGATGGCACGCCTATAACAAAGGATGGATGATAGCCCAGAACATACCAGATGACGAACAAAGCCCACCAAGCCAGAGTGGAGAGCCCAAAACCATCTGGAGTTGGAACCCACAAGCTTGAAGATCGAGTAAGGCTATTAGATTTGAACCATCAATGTCACGTATATATATATATATATATATATATATATATATATATATATGTATGTATGTTATGAATGGATGAGTGACAAAGTGTATTTCATGTAAGCCGTAATTAAAATGAATCCCTAGAAATAATAAGTCACAAAATTTCCTTCCCATTTTTAAACACGTCAAGTATCTCAAATGTTGGTTACGTACCTAGGTGAGGCCTAGAATATGCCCTTCTTTCTTGGTTAAGTGTGGGTTGTGAGTTTGGGTAAGAATTAACATGGAAAGGTGAGGCTAGACCTATGAAACATTGAAATGGGCTTTTGTGCTTAACAATTATGTTAGCCCATTTGACCTAAGAGTCTTGCACTGGGCACGATTGGGTGTTTCCATACCTAAGTAACTTAACCTCTGGGCGTACAAGCTAAGCTTGACTAGTTTGTTGTTGTAAAAATTAGATCTTGGCCTACTAGATCAATAATAAACTATTTAAAGGGATATTAATTCAAATTGTGACAATTTTAAACGAATTCAATTAATCGAGTTAATCTTATTTTTGTAGGATGAATTATGGCACAGAAAGATCTAACGAATAGTGTATCTTTGCGATCTATTCTTGAAAAAGAACATGATAAGAAAGTAGGCAAGAGAAAACCTATAGGACTTCCTAGCCCTAGTGAGAGCATGTCAAAAGCCCAATCGAACCTAACCTTGAAAGTAAATGGAAAGAAGTTTTTGTTATAGAAATTAACCTATCTGTTTCTACCACTTGGGCGTTAGATACTGGTTATGGATCTCATATTTGTTCAAATGTGGAGATGTTAAGAAATAGAAGGTTATTAAGGAAGAATGAAGTGGAACTTCGTATGGAGAATAGAGCATGTATTGCTTCCATCGAGATAGGAGACTATCTTATCATTTTACTTTTTGGCTTATGTTAAAACTAGTGGACTGTTATTATGTACCCGCTATACATAGGAACATTATTTCGGTGTCACAATTTGATATGGAGGGTTTTGAATTTACCATCGCAAGAAGTAGTATTCAAGTTCACCACCAAGGCATTTATATGGTGTTGCCATATTACAAAATGGCCTGTATATCCTAGATTTAATACAAAAGGATTCAATTGATAACATAGATGCTAAGATGATTAAGTCTAACGAGATTAATCCTACATACCTCTAGAATTATCTTTTAGGACATGTGAATGCAAAAATGCGTGTCATGACTCCACAAGGAAGGAGTCCTTGGGTTGTTTGACTTTGAGTCATATGACACATGGAGCAATGTTTACATGGAAAAATGAAAAAATGTCCTTTTAACAAAGCCAGTGAAAGGGCAAATGACGTATTAGATCTTATACACTCGGACATATATGGGCCTATGAGTAAACACGCGAGAGGTGATTTTAGTTACTTCTTAACGTTCACAGATGACTTTAGTAGATATGGATACATATATCTAATGAAGATCAAGGCTGAGACATTTCAAAAATTAAAGGAATTTCATAAAGAAGTAAAAAACCAACTTGGCAAGAAGATTAAAGCCATTTGATCAAATTGAGGTGGTGAATATATGAGCCAAGAGTTTGATCATCATCTTAAGGAATGTGGAATTATCTCACAATTCACTCCTGCCAAAACACCTCAATAGAAAGGTATGTATAAAAGAAGGAATTGAACCCCATTGGGTATGGTTTGATTAATGATGAGACAAGCTACTCTTTCGACTATGTTTTGGTCTTACGCATTAGAAACTGCAACATTTTACTAAACCGTACTCCAACCAAAACAATTGAAAAGACACCATACAAGATATGGATGGGCCACAAGCCCAATATGTTTTTTCTAAAGGTTTGGGGATGTGATTCGAACGTTAAGAAATTAATGGTGAACAAACTCAAGACCAAAATCATAATCTCCTTATTTATAAGATATGCTAATGAAACAAAAGGATATTACTTCTTCTCCCGATAAGAGAATAAAGTTTTTATTGCTCTTGGGGCTGTTTTTAAAAAAAGGAATGCCTTCTCAAAAAGTTCAGTGGGAGTGAAGTAAATATTGGATAAATCCAAGAACCACAAACTCTAGAAAAGGACATATTGAAAATAGGAAAAAATTTACAAACGAATGTGGAACGAGAACTCATTACACAAGAATCTAAAAGGTCTGGTAGGGTTTGTTGAGAAGTTGATAGATATGGATTTCTAGTCATCGAAAGTGAGACTGCTGAATTAATGGATCTCAAAGATCCATCTATCTACCAACAGGCTATTAAAAGCCCAAATTTGGATAGATGGCTTGAGGCCATGCAATCTGATATGCAATCGATGTACGATAACCAAGTATGAATGTTCGTTGATCTACCAGAAGGTACTGAGGTCATTAAATGCATACGGATTTTCAAGACTAAGGCTGCTAATACCTTCAAAGGTAAGTTCATCGATAAGGGATTTAGGCAAACTCACAGTATAAGACTATGATGAAACCTTTTTACCTGTAGTCATATTAAAGTCTATTAGGATTCTACTTGTTATTTCTGCATATCACAATTATGAGATTTGGCAAATGGATGTCAAAAAATATTCATAAATGGAAAGCTCCTTGAGGATGTCTATATGACACAGCCAGAGGGCTTTATCAATCCGAAGAACCCTAAAAAGATGTGCAAGCTTCAAAGATCCATCTATGGATTGAAGCAAGCTTCCCAGACTTAGAATCTTTGATTTGACAAAGCTATTAAAGAATATGGTTTCATAAAGAGCGAAGATGAGCCTTGTGTGTACAAGAAAGAAAAGGGGAGCATCGTGGTGTTCCTAGTCCTATACATGGATGACATTCTTATCATTGGGAATGACATTCCACCATTGCTTGATATGAAGCAATGGTTAGGTAGGTGTTTCTCAATTAAAGACATAGGAGAGGCTGAGATGATACTAGGTATCTGGATATATAAAGATAAATTGCTCTTAGGATTAATTCAAGAAAAGTACATAGATAAAGTACTGTATAGGTTTGGTATGACTAAATCGAAGAAAGGTAATTCACATTTAATTTTAGGAGTTGATCTTGCAAAAGAACAGTGTCCTCAGACAAGTTCCAAACGAGACAAAATGAGTAAGATTCCATATGCATCTGCAATTGGCTATCATGTATGCAGTGTTATGTGCCAGAACGAATGTCACAAAGCACTAAGCCTAACGAGTGGGTTTCAGTAAGACTTGGGAAGAAAACACTGGAGTCTATTAAAGCAATCAACTTGAGGAGAACGTTTCTTAGTGTACGGTGGTCAAGAAGAGCTCATCATAAAGGATACATCGATGTTTCTTTTAAAACTAATCATGTGGATTTAAATTGAAATCGGGATGCATATTCACTATGAATGTAGGTATAGTTAGCTGGCAGAGCTTTAAGCAAGAGACAGTAGATAATTTGAGTACATTGATGTTGCAAAAGCTGTATGGATAAAAAATTTCATTACTAGGTTAGGAGTGGTTCCAAACATCCTAGATCCTTTAGAAATTTTTTGTGATAACAATGGGGCTATTATATAGGCCAAAGAACCTTAGACACACGTAAAATCCAAACACACACTCAGGAGGTATCACATGATCAAAGAAATTGTCAAATGTGGTGACATCAAGATCAATAAAGTAGCAAGTAAAGTCAATGTAGTCAACCCATTGACTGAGTAGCCATCAATTGATAAACATGAGAGACACGTGAGGTCCTTAAGACACAGAGTTATGTTTGATTGGATCTAGTTCTAAGTGGGAAATTGTTAGTGTCAGCACTGGACCAATAAACATTATTTTCCTTTTTATTTCATTTTATTGATGCATTTTTGTTTTATAATATTTATTTCTATGCACTTTTTATGATAGAACTTCCATAATTGAAAATCTTAATGTTTAATTTGGCATATGTGATGCATATACCTATAGGACCTTTGAAGCAAGAGATTTCTTTCTAAACAACCCTGGTCGGTCTCTATAAATAAAATAGTAGATGAATTAGGACTAGCATGCTCTTTTTGATTTAATGGGTTCTATCCTACGGAATACAAGGATATAAGATGTCAATCAAAAATTATCGATACATGTCAATGACATGGTATTTGGACTATATCCACAAATGAGAACACTACATAGTTCAAAGTCATAAGTGGTTCTCATTTGCAAGTGCTACATTAGATTTCTTAGACTAGAAATCTCTATGAAACTCTAGACAGATTATTGATTACTTTAACATATTTCCTAAAGTATTCGTAACAAGGATGACAAGTATGGGTATAATCAGGTATTCATCGGTTCGTGTTAGATAGCTTAAGAGTGATGGCATTATTCGCTCCAAGAGAGAGAAAATATCATTGGTCACTTGATCAGTGAACTAAGAAGTGTACGATCATACCCAGATTGTAACGTCCTGAAATTTGTTAGAATAAAAATACATGAGAAATAGACTGAAACAGAATCGAATTGGATGGAAAAGCGCAGAATTGCGCAAAACAGACTTGCAGCATGACCACGTGCCACCATAAGCACAACCTCATGCTCATATGTAATTTTCAAAAGTTGTGCAATTTTAGAAAATCAAAAAACCGTGAAAAATTGGCCAACACGACCTGGGCACGGGTCGTGCTCCAGTGCATGCTGGGGTGGTTTTATATATAAATCGTACTGTTTCATTTCGTTCATATTTGTAACAACACCCAAACTTTTCCAATAGCGTACCAAAACCTTAAAACCATCAGAAAGTGTCAATTGAAAGGGGAAAACCACTAGATTCATTGCAAATTCATCCTAAAGTCATCAAGGTATGTGAATTTGATGATTTTGCTAGTTCTCTCATGAAGTTTTAGGTGATGATGAATTAGGGTTTGAGGATTAGATTGTGTTAAACTAAAATTGGAGTTGGAAAAGGATAGAATTGATGGTTGGAAACTTGATTTAACATATATATTAGGTTTAGAACATGTAAATCAAGTTTTGGTGTAAGTTAGTAAAGAATTCTCTTATGAAAGGCTACTAAGAAGTTGGAAGGTTAATGATTTCAAGTTAGAAACAATGTAAGTAATGTTAATTAATATTCATTATGTGATTAATTCATACAGAGGGATCTGTACGACGATTGGGCTAAGTTTAGTCGGAGTCATTATTGTGAGTTCGTGTATTTTTGTCGAGGTAAGTTTTCTTACACTTACAAATCATAGTTATATGATTATTTGAATAATGATTGATCCATAATTGTGTGAATTGAATTGAAATGTGTTCTTAGGAATGGTATGGACTGATTATAACCTTTATTTCTTATTCGATTTTAATTGAATGTCCATGCTCATGAATATATATATATATATATATATGGTGTTCTTATGAACAATTGATTGATTTGATGATTCATATGAGTTGTAAAAGAGACGAGCATGTTGATGTTTAATTGATCATAGCGATATAACCTTACCTTGTTCATATATGATTTATGAATGTGTTAAGTATGCTCCTTTGATGAAATTGACTTAAGGTTGATGATATGTTGATGAAAAGCATGTGCATATGAGCATACTTGATTATTTTTTAGATATGAGTGAGTTGTACATTCATAGTGTTGCATTATTTGTGTGACATGGATTGATATTGATATCCTAGGCTGGGCCTGAGGATGATTTCGAGCGAGAGCTCAATGCCAGTCTGGGATCGAGGATATTTTGAGCTGGGCTCGATGCCGTACTGGGTACAATGCTAGTCTGGGACCGAGGGAAAAATGAAAAGAAAAAGAAAAGAAAAGAAAAGAGAACTGAGAAAGAAAGACCCTGGGGCATTCGCATGTGTTTGCATTCACATTCATATGCATTTGAGTTCGGCATTCATAAGAGATATGTTTGATTATTGTGTTGTGTTTTATGAATGCTAATATGGTTTGTTCCATGTAAATGAAAGAGTGTGCTATGATATACTTAGAATGATGAAATGAACCATAATGTGATTTATGGCTTGTACATATCATGTTTTGACTATCATATTAGAAGATTAAGTATAATAACATAGCATGCATATTTGTTGTAAATGATGTTATAATAAAAAGATGAGTTAAGAATTGTTGTTAGGTATGTTTTAACTAAAGTAAGGAATGATAGTATACTATGTAGACTTATGTGTTAATTAAAGGAAAGGAATAAATGGTAAAGTAGATGTGATATTGTTTTGATTAACATGTTGTATGTTAAGTATATGAAAAAGGTTATGTATGATACATACCTTGATAATTGAAGCATATAAGTAAAATGTGAGAGTTTTGAAGTGGAAACATAAGTAATTTAAAGAGTAAAACATGTTAGGTATGTACTGAAACTTAGAGGGACTTAGTTGCATAAAAATGGATGGAAAACAGTTGAAAAATGGTCAATACAAACATTGAGCATGACCTTGTGCTCAAGGAGGCACGACCTATGCTTTCTGGAAAATTAGAGGCCAAACACGCCCCAATTTTGGCCCTGCACGACCTCGTGCTGGATCAGCACGCCCCCGTGCTGAGCCTTTGATTTTTCCTGCGCGTTGTTTTTAAATGGGTATTTACGAGTGGAATGTTTATATAATTGATCGGGAAGTTATGTTAACTTGAAATATATCATTTGTGTTAAGAACTTACCGAGTATTGAAAAATACTCACCATATTATCTGTATTGTTTAAATAATGCGTAGGGCGTAGATAGCTGCTACTGGACAGGAGCTACAGTGACCTGGTTTACGAGCGATACTGTTAGAGGTCAAGCTCCGTATTTTGATAGTTTTACTTTTGGATCTTTGTAAATTCTTATATATATATATATATATATATATATATATACATTTTGAGTTTGAATGTTTCAAACTTCTTTCTGTTTCTGTCTCATAAATTTTATTTAATTACTTGGATTTTATGAAATGCATTAAATTACTTGAAATATATGAAAATGGGCCCATTATTAAGCTACAAACCACCTACTCAAAAAATAATCATCGAAACTCTTTTAAACTTTCTTTCTCTTGAAATGAATGAATCGAATCATTATTATTATTACAGTTTTATATTTTAGAAAACATTTTAATAATAAAAAATTAAAACCCTACTATAAATCAACAAGTGGCAAAATATAAAAATGTTTATAATATTCTACAATTCTATTTAATTTAATCAACATTTAAATAAAATACAATTTCTAATGTTTTTTATATGAACAGGTTAATGGAAAACTTTCTAGTTCTATTTTATTTCAATATGGATGGTGACATAACAAAAGAGGGATTGATCAATTTAGACACAACATTCTAATAACTTGAAAACATGATGAGAAAATTGTTCAAAATAAGCCAATAGTCAAGTTTTATTGAAATCACATTCAACCTATCTGAAGTGATTCAACTACTTTTAACGGAAGATGATAACAACATGAATTCCTGTACTCATTTGAAGAAAAAAACAATGATGCAACATGCTATCCATTGCTTGTAAGATCTCTACATCAACAACTGCAAATTTAATTATAAGATATAACTACAGAATCATCAAGTTTACTATCCAAGGACATTTCAACAACACAAAGCATCAATACTACGACACTCAATAATTCTAGAATAGTGAAATATGCTACAACAATGAGTAAATAGATTGTTCAGCAAGAGAATGAAAGTCAAGAGCAAATCAATGAGTTAGAAGAAGGTTATGTCATTCAAGACAACAAGGAAAGAGATATCAAAGAAGGAAAAATTTATAAATACAAAGACACATTGAAGAGTATTATTAGCTTTTATGAAATTAAAAACAACTTTCAGTACAATGTAAAAAAGTCTTGTGAATAAATATTAAATGAACATCCATAATTAGGGGTATTTTAACCAAAACACATAATGTAAAACCTAAGGAAAAATGCATTCATCATGAACAAGCAAATTAAAAAATTAAAAATAACATTTAAAATAATTAATGCAACAATTTGAAAACAAAACAGCAAAAAAAAAGTTGATTGTAAGTTTACAACAAGTAAATCAGTAACATATTACTTTATGTGAATAAACATTGAAGTAACTTTTCATAATCTGAGATTAAGTGGGCAGTCAACGTTGATTACAAGCTTACATTAAGTAGATTATGGATATTTTTTTGTAAATAAACATTAAATTAACATTCCGTAATTAAGAGTATTTTAACCAAAATACATAACGTAAAACCTAAGGAAAAAAATACATTCATCATGAACAAGCAAATTAAAAAAATTAAAACTAAACCTAAGGAAAAATACATTCATCATGAACAAGCAAATTAAAAAAATAAAATTAACACTTGAAATAGTTAATGCAATAATTTGAAAACAAAACAGGGAGAAAAAACATTTTGAACTGAAATAACAGAATATTGAACCTTTTAAAAGTTGATGGTAAGTTTGAAAGAAGTAAATCAATAACACATTACTTTATGTGAATAAACATTGAAGTAAATTTTCGTAATTTGAGATAAATTAGGTAGTTAAAGTTGGTTAAAAGCTTATATTAAGTAGATTATAGATATTTGTTTTTGTAAATAAACATTAAATGAATATTCCACAGTTGAGAGTATTTTAACGAAAGCACATAACATAAACCTAAGGAAAAAAATTCATCATGAACAAGCAAATTTAAAAAATTAAAACTAACACGTAAAATAATTAATTCAACAATTTGAAAACAAAATAATGAACACGAAGTTTAAACCAAAGTAACATAATGTTAAACCTATTAAAATTTGATTGTAAATTTAAAAAAGGTAAATCAAGAACACATTACTTTATTTAAATAAATAATGAAGTAACTTTTTTAAGTTTGAAATTAATTAGGTAGTCAAAGTTGATTAAAAGCTTATATTAAGGAGATTATGAATATTTATTTTTTGTAAATAAACATTAAATGGACATTTCACAGTTGAGAGTATTTTAACAAAAACACAATGTAAAACCTAAGAAAAAAATACATTTATCATGAACAAAAGAAAATTTAAAAAAAATTAAAACTAACAACAATTAACACAACAATTTGAAAACAAAACAATGCACACAAAGTTTAAACTAAAGTAACAGAATTTTAAACTTATGAAAAGTTAATTATAAGTTTAAAAGAGTTAAATCGGAAACAAATTACTTTATGTGAATAAATATTGAAGTAACTATTCGTTGTTTGAAATTATTTAGGTAGTCAAAGTTGATTGAAAGCTTATATTAAGTCGATTATGGATATTTGTTTTTTGTAAATAAACAAAAAATGAACATTCTACGGTCATGTGTATTTTTACGAAAACACATAAAGTAAAACATAAAGAAAAATTACATTCATCATAAAACATCCAAGTCTCAAATATTAAAACTAACACTTAAAACAATTAATGCAACTATTTGAAAATAGAACAGTGCAAATGAAGTTTAAACCAAAAATAATATTTGACCAATTAACACTAGATTATAAGTTTAAAACAAGAAAATCAAATATACATTACTTTAAGTGAATAAACATTAGAATAACTTTTCTTAGTTTGCAATTAATTAGATAGTCAAAGTTAATTAAAAACTTATATTAAGTGGAGTATAGATATTTGCTTTTTTTTTGTAAATAAATATTAAAGAAACATTTTGTATTTTGGAGCATTTTAACAAAATCATAAAACGTAAACATTAAGGAAAAATACATTCATCATGAACAAACAAATTTTAAAAACTAAAACTAACACTTATTATAGTTAATGTAACACAATTCGAAAACAAAAACAATGAAAATGAAGTTTAAACCTACATAAAAGAATTTTCAACTTATTAAAAGTAGATTATAAATTTAAAACAAATACATCAAGTACACATTGACATAATGAATAAATGAGAAGTAACTTTTCGTAGTTTGAAATTAGTTAGGTAGTCAAAGTTGATTATAACTTTATATTTAGTAGATTAAGTATTTTTTATTAATAAACATGAAATTTACATTCTACAATTGGAAGCATTTCAACAAAAATACAGAATATAAAACCTAAGAAAAATTCATTTATCATAAAAAAGTAAATTAAAAATAGTTAAAGCTAACAAATATAATAATAAATGTTTATTTGAGAAACAATTTGAAAAAAAAACAATAAAAATAAAGATTAAATCAAACTATCAAAATGTAAAATCTATTTAAGAAACAATTTGAAACAAATTTTAGAAATAGAAAACACAAACATAAAGTAAAATCATAGTAAAAATACAAAATGAAACTTTTTAAGTAAAATAATAAATAGACAAAATAAATAAATAAATAAAATAACAGAGAAAAGAACTAAAAGATGAAGTTGAAATGACAGAAACATACACAAACGGTCAATTGAGGTATTTTACTATGAGATGTTAATTTTTTCTTTGACTTTGAAGAAGAAGCTCGGAATGTCATATCTTCGCAAATGGAGAACTTGAAAAAAAATAAAGAATATGTGAAAATGTATTAGAAAAAATATTAAGAAAGGAGAACACACAAAATCATAAAAAAGAGAAAAAAAAGAGTAGGAAACAAAAACAAATAGAAGAAGGAAGGAGGTGAGGGTGGATAGAAGGAAAAAGTAGGAAGTAAGTAAGGAATAAGAAGAAAGAAGTAAGTGGATGCCTTTGGATTTAAAGAAGTGAAGGTTGATGGAAGGAAAAAGAAGAAGGAAGCAAGTAAGGAAAAAGAAGAAGGAAGCACGTGGATGCTTCTAGAATTAAAAGAAATTAGGGTTGAAATGTGGCACTTATAGTAAAAGAGGTAGGAAAGAAAGAAGTTTACTTGAGCAACAAGTTTGGCCCAAAATAAAAGAGTTAGTAATTGTGTAAAAAATATTTAAAAGATGTGTTAAAGATAAAAATACTCATAAGGTAGTATTATCCAGAGAAAATTAAGAAAAACAAGTAAATAGTAAAAATTGCTCCAATTTATTTAACTAATCATTGTTTAAAAGATTAGGACAAAGATAGATTAAGACATGAAGAGAGAAAATCTCATTAGGACAATAGTTTTCTTAATAGACATGTGGATCATTCTTATCTCTATAAACCTTACTTATCCTAATTAGATTGGGATTAGAAGTTGGATTTAAATTAGAATTTAATTCCTAATATAATCTACATACAATTAAGGATAAAGATGAAGAAGAGATAAAGATAAGGATGAAGATAAGATTGGATATTATCTTCCATATATTGGCTGCCCAAAGGTAAAGAAAATTTGTTTTATTTTCTTACCCATGTTTGTTGTCATTTATGCCAAGGATTAGAGCTAGCACTCGACTTTCCACAAAGGATTAGGAGTGTGTACGTGAACATAGAGGAAGGTGCGTAAAGGTAGCTTCTTGTGGCACACTTGGATTAATCTTGAAGGTTGTGTGGACTAGTTTCCACATAGTAGTTACGATTTAGAAAAATCTGAACCATACTGGACAGGTTTCCGCATAGTTTTCAAGGTACAAGTCTAATTAACTATACTAGTTTTACGTATACAAGGCATGGATTTTGGGAAACAATTTTGTATGATGTTTTGAGTGATATTTTGCAAACAAACCTACTGAAGTCATAATACACTAATCCATAACAAAAGTTAACAATTTACTCTATTTTATCTCTATATAATCACTCTATTTAAAAAAATTCATAAACTATAATTCCACAATCATATATTAACTTATCTCTAATGTCTACTTCATTTTATACTTTGTATTCCATTTAAATTCATCTTTATTCATTCATCTATCCATGATACTGGCTCAAGTATGACTCCATGTAAATATAACATGCCCTTGTAACACGACCCGTGTTATAATTTCCCATGGTGAATTCCATGCCATTCTTGTTCAATTCCAGTAAGGTTTACCTTCAATATTTTTATCAGTGATAAGTTCCACGACTCATATCATGTGATCGTGTCAGAATTAAGCTTGTGAAAGATCACACGACCTAGTACACAGCCCATGTTAAGATCATGTTGCTCATTCACAATCTTAATCAATATACTTTGGTTCAACAATCATACAAACTTGTTTACTAATCATTTTAGTAATATTTTTAAATACATTCAATCGTACAAATGTCATATGTAAAATATTCTACCTATATGTTAAAACTTTCAAAGAATTTGAAGTGGGAGAGAGGAATCATTAGAGCTTCAATTGGTTATGTTCCTTATCATTATTTTCACTTGAATCCAAAAGTATTTTAATGATTTTCCAAATTAGTAATTATACTTTCAATTATGATTCTAATCTTTAATCAATATACCATAATTCCATATATATTCTTAACTATTTTAATCAATTTTCATAATTCAATATCTAATTGATTTCTCTATCTTCCTCAATCATGCATTCTTACTCTCTTTCCATTTCTCTATCTCTCTATTTTATTTTTCCTTTATCTTTAATATATTTCACATTATTCTCTTTATTCAATTACCTACCTTACACTCTTCTCGATGTGTGATTATTTACATTCATCTCTAATATTAATATAATACACTGACATGCCTCTATAATTTCTCTTTTACTCTAGGAACATCCTATTAGGTAGGAGCTTTCATTTTCATATATATATATATATATATATATATATATATATATATCTTTGAAATATCCTCTATCATTATACATATACTATGATTCATCTATTAATTACTCTGGTGACTTATGTAATAATCACATCACTTTGCATGTATTTTAATATAAAACATCTCATAAATGCATATATCATATTATAGTCTTTTATTTATTTTTCACATAGTGACTATCCTTGCTTTGATCTTGTCTGGGACTTTCGTTTTATACTCTAGACACATAGACCTTCCTCTAGACCCATAGGCCATTCTTAAGACCTATAGATTATTCTCTAGACCAATAGGTCTCTCTCTAGGGTCTTTCGATCTCTGATATAGGATCTGATGATCTCTTAGCTCTAGATTCATGGTAAGTAATCAGATGTTCATTGTCACTCTTTTTATTATATGCATACAATATCAATCCATTTTTTATTCTCTTTTTCTTTATTTATTTAAATTCTTTTATCATTATAACCTCTAAACATATAAACAGATTTATGCTCTAACCATATAAACATATACAAGAACAATTACTCTGATCAGCTATCAAACATGCATAATCAATAACACATATAAACATCCATTCGTCATATAAACACTTTGACTATCATGGTCATCGTGGAAATGGTGCAACCTCTGCACACCACATCAATCATCTCACACTCTAATAGTCATTGAAACATTACATATCTATAAGCATAAAAATCATTTAACCTATATCACATATAATAAATATTTAAAGAGAATATAAGTATGAAACCTCGAATTTAAATTTCGGTAGAATACTCACTTGATTAACGATCCACAATATTTTATGCTTCCAATTTTCTCCTTTATCATATTGTTTTTAATCCTATAATCATCATTGATCATTTAATACAACTATACAATATCAATTGATACTGTATATGAGTGAATACATATTATACACTTATTTTAGATTTTTATTATTTTCTGCCAACTTTGATCAATTATAATTCTTTGATTTTAATTCAATTTACTCTGAATTTTGAATATGTTATTCTTTCATGAACACTCTAAAATAGCTATTCTATTGTGTTGCTTTATTTCATCACAAAATATAGTTTTATACGTATCAATAAATATTTTCACTTTTACCACAATTCTGTCATGTCATATGAAAAAAATTATAACTCAAAGTAAACACCCTTTTTAAGTCTCTAGAATATTTTTTTTCATTAGAAGACATCTTAAGCTTTTCTTACATATCTAAAAATCCTCATATTTCTTTTTGTACAATTTATAAAAGTTCATACAACTTTCTATTTTTCAGCTACATGCTTAATTACATGTCTTGTGTCTTGTTTTACCATTTGTTTCATTTCTC
The DNA here is from genome assembly GCA_948193385.1 of Breynia disticha f. nivosa. NCBI lineage: Eukaryota > Viridiplantae > Streptophyta > Magnoliopsida > Malpighiales > Phyllanthaceae > Breynia > Breynia disticha. Next base: position 1,234 of record CANYCX012183865.1, on the reverse strand, counting down.
TTAAACTTAACAAGATTTTCAATCAATTCCAATGATAAAAGTTCAATAAAATCCTATATTTTACAACAATATAATGATTATTTCATTTGGATTCCTTTGAAAGGAGAACCAACCCGTCATTTCTTTATATAATTTTTGAAATTCAACAAACTTTGTCCACCTATTTTATTTGAATTTTCATTTTAATCCCAGATGCGATATTTGATTAAATTTAATTTTTTAAAATCATGCACATCTTCATGTTTCTAACATATACTTTTCAAAATCCAATTCATTCATTAGATATTTATAAATAATTGAAACTTTAAGATTCTAAAAGCTTAAATTTTAATGCTTAAAAGGATACCTTGATGTTTCCACCTTTTCTCCTCGATTTCTGAATGAAATCCAAAAGGATTGATGTGTTATGATCCTTATATATTTCAGAGAATATTTATATTTTTGGAAAGGATTTTAGAAGTGTTTGAAAGGTGTTTAAGTCGTGAAATTATCAAGGTGGAAATTTTGGCTTATATAAACTTTATCGTTTTCTCTCATTCTTATCCTTTTAGTACACCCTGATGGTTGACAAGGCCGTTTTGTAAATAGCATGCATCGTCTGACTTTCTTGACTCTTTATTTTGATGCCTAGCATGCCCCATTTTTTTAACATACCCGGCGTCACAAATTACATATCCAGTGTGTTAATTTACACTCTTTTCGTATTTTTATATGTGATTCATCTTTCATTTATTTTCTTCTCATTATTTCCATCTTAATCTCATAAAATATCTTTATACTCATTTCTATCCAGTGTGTTAAAAATATAGGATCTTTTTACTACTTAGTGGTGGTTTTTAGAGTATAGTTACAAAATTCTTTTCCTTTTTTTATGATGAGACTTTATTTCTTTTTTTTTTTACAGGAAAATATTGTACCCACTCCACCAGAAATAAACACACAAGAAGTAATTCCAAATATTATTACTGCTTAGTTTCATTTTATCTTCTTCTAAAAATAATGATAGTGATCTGATTTCATTCATGCAATGTAAGAAAAAGGCCAAAGAGACTATTATGACTGGGCTAGATCATTATCTTGAAGATGAAGTTCGTCTGCTTACTAATGATTTTGATATTCTTATGTAATGGAAGACAAATGGGGTTAAGTATCTAATATTACAATCTATTGCTAGAGATATACTTACTATTCATGAGTCGAGTGTTGCTTCTAAGTTAGCATTTAGCTAGAGTAG
>CANYCX012182777.1:0-19264 GCA_948193385.1 Breynia disticha f. nivosa | reverse complement strand
TTAAAGAACAAAAAAATTGATGGAAAACCTCAATAAAAACGTGCGATGACAGCATTTTCCCATTGATTTCTGGAATTATGGTTTTGGTGGTGAATATCAGAATTCCAAAAGAGTGTTAAGGGAGAAACGTCAGTCTTCGCGACACTAATGTGTTGGACGACGAGGACGAGTGACCATGGTTGTTTAGTGATTCAAAATCAGTGGAGAATATATCTTCCTTGAGTTCAATTTCTTCGACAGTGTTGTTTTGCGTTGTTTTTGGAAAAACAAGGAATAGCCAAAACAACGATCTTCTTTTGTGGTGAGGTTGTGAGGATTCTTTTATTATATCCATATTTAAATTTATCAAAAATACCCTCTGCACATAATAAAATAGTTATTTGGGCATAAACCTAAGAATGAAACCCTAAATAGGCATTTTTACAAAATAAACAAGTAATATATGTATTTATTTAAAACCAAATTGAATGAGAATATTTTTTAAAATAGGCGAACTAAAGGACAAATGTGAGGTAATTAACTCCTCACAGTTCGGTCTGCGGCCCAACTTTTGGCCTACACGAATTCGTTGCAATATTGGGGCGTTGATCTAGCTACACAACTTTGCTTTTTAAGTTTTTACATAAATAAATTTTTAAAAAGGAATATATAAAAATTAAAACTGTCAATTTTTGACACAATAATATAATTTGTGAGTGCACATTTATGACACGACACGAATGATACAAATTTAATTTTTGTAATGTTTACATCACAAATAATGACGTTTGATAGAAAATAACACGACACGATTATGATACGTGTAACACGAATTAACAGTTCTAATAAAAATGCGTCGATTTTTCATAATGGATTACATTGAAGTAAGATGTAAATACGTTTAAATCGTAAATAAATTAATTCATTAAAATTCAGCATGAATTAACACGATACAAACTAGACCGAACTTAAATGCCTTATTCCTACCAAAAATATGCAAAAGAGGAGCATCTTTGTAGCAGTCTTCTTTTTGTGTTGCTTTAATCCTTTATTTGGCAAATGTGAAGCTTAAGAATCACATATTCTCATCAGGGTCCCTGCAAAAGTGATTCATATTATGGTCTCAAAATGATTGTTTCTTTTTTTTTTAATTGTAATAATTGCAATATTAAACTATTTCTTAAAAATATAAAATCTGGAGAACAAATTGGCCAACCCATCTATGCCAAGTAATATTTCCAAACAAATATATGAACCTTTATAAACTTACAAACTATCAACACACAACAACCTCAAATTACCATTAGGAGACTTTTACTATGAGTTCTCTCAGTACAGCGTAGTCATTTGATAAACTTAAAAACTATCAATATTAAACATTTTATTGAGGGATGAGAATGATAAAACGGTGAATTTTAATATGAGGTCATTGAGAAGGGACCTCAATGAGACTCCTTCTTCGTTTAACTGAATTGTACAAATTACGTAAAATAAAAACTGCTTGTTACTGAATAAATAGAAGACTCAGATTTATTTTTACTGAATCCAACAGTTGAGGCTTGTTGCCTTATTGAGGGGACTCACCATAAAACTCCCCAAAACGGTGAATTTTAAGATAAAACTCACAGAATTACCAAAAGTAATATGGTTAGAACAAGGACAAACAGAGAGAGAAACAACTTCAGCAATACAAGATAGTGTAATGGGGACAGTTTGGTAGGCCTTTTTAGAACAAAAAAATAAAAAAGAAAGTATTTGGTGGTAGACTACTTTAGTTCAGATCAGTTATTGACATTGTAGGAGCTTTTGTTAACTTTGAATGCAAAAAAGAAAATCCTCAAACCAACAACAAACACTGTTGAAAAATAAGAAAATAAATCAAACAGAACTACTGTTCTTACAAGTAAAACTATTATTATAAAAATTGAATCGAACTGTTCATTGGTTCGGTTTAGTTTTACTATTAAAACTGGTCTATAAACGAACCAGTATTAAATTGGTGAAAATCGATAAACTGGTCGGTATCAAACACATTCACTCAACCACAAAATAGGCAATAACACTTATTTTTGTTAACCTACTAACACCTCGATTTTTCATTTCTCTCAAGGTGTTAATTGGAAATTTAATAGTAAATAATTATAAACTTATTAAGACACTCTACTTATTTTACAATATAATTTATTAAAATATAATATAATGTGACATAATATTAGATAATAAAATTTAAATAATAAAATTATCACAATTTATTAATTTAATAACTTATAATTTTATATTAAGTTGATTGCATATATATTTGGTTTTTATTTTTTATTTATAAATTAATTATCATTTAATTTTTTTTTGCACTTTTACTTTTAAATTGTAAATATGCCTCTATTTTGAATAAATAATATTGATATATAATTTACATCAAGTTGATATTTAGTTTAAAATAATAAAAAATTTATATATAAGTTAATTTTTAAAAATAATAATTTAATTTACAATAAGTTTGAAGTTTATATTAAGTTTAAATTTATGAAAAATAAGTATGTTTATACATAAAAATGTTTAAATCTATATATAAAACTTATATGAAGTTTATATTTATAAAATTTCATTCCATATAAAGTTTAATTAAAAAAAAGTAAAAATTACTATTTTACAATTTTTTTAAATATTTATTTTTTTGTAAATAATTATATTTTTGTTAAATTTTTTAAATTATAAAAAAAATTAGTATCTGTTACGAAACAGCACACATGGACTGACTAGATCTGCGTTGGAGAGGATATTTAAATCAGATAGATCCAATTGTCACTGTAACCCTCTTCTTTCTCTGCCTCTCTCAGTCTTAATTCATTTTCCTTATCACAACTTCTCCATACTCTTCTTCACTCTCCATCATTATGGTATCTTCTTTTGCTTTCTCATTCTTCTTTTCTTTTTTAACTGTGTGTTATTCTTATGCCTTTTTTTTTCTTTTTTTCTGTTGTTTTACAGAAGATGATGAGGTTTTTCTGATCCATGCTTCTTCCTTGCTTGAAGATCTGATCAGGTTCTAGGCTATTTCTGGGTGGTTTTGTTGATCTTTTTGAATAAGCTGGATTTGAATCCATATCGAAGTTTCAGTATTTGCTTCATGCTTGTTTTGGATCTGTCATGGAGAAGATCTGATGCTATTTATGCCTAGTCTTTCGTTAAAGTACACTAGAGTAGCTTCTATTTATCATTTTCGATCTTAAAGTTGTGATCTTTAGCTGCTAATTTGTGTCTGATCAGTTTGAAGCTGTATTCTTTACTCTGATATAACTCTTTAATGGAGACACTTGTTGCTGTTGCTCATCACCGTAATCAGTATTATGGCAAGGTGAAACATCAGGGCCATTCTGGTCGCTTTTCACCATCGCCATCCTCTCCTTTTAGAGAGATCAATTGCAGAACTTTTCAGCCTGCTCCGGGAATTCTTCCAAACCCTTTTGATTCCCATGCTAAACGAACCTCGCCTTCAAACTCTCCGAAAACGCCTACTCGCAACAAACCTGCTTCTAGAAGCACCTCAATTCCTATTAATGCCAAAGTTGCCGTAAAGGCTGCACCTTTCGGTGGATATCTTGATATTCCAAGTGAGAGTTTTTCTTTTTCTGAGCTGTGGGCTGGACCTGCTTATTCCAATTCGCCCCCACCTAGTTCTCTTCCCATTCCAAAATTCTCAATGAGGCCTAAGCGAACTGTGTCTTTGGATTTACCTACCTCGAGTTCGGATATTGATGTGCACCCAATTGCTAAGTCTGCTCCTGCTTCCCCTACGAGGGGGCGAAATGTTTCTGCAAGAGAGCTGTTCCTTAGTACTGATTCTGCAACGGAGACTCTGCGTCGCATTCTCAACCTTGATTCTGCAGATGAGTAGAGGGTGTGAAGGGGTTTCAGATCCTGTAAATATTTATTTTAGGATGTACATACAGTGAATAAATTGGTCAGCTTTGAGCTTTGTTGTGGTTAGATTTTTGGTAATAGTTGTAGCAACAGTAGGAGAATTAGTAGCAGCAGTATCAATGCAGGTGTGGTGGTGATAAAACATATCAGTCGCAAGGATTTGGTGCCCAACTATATTTAGTATTTCACTGAGAAACCGATGTCCCTTAGTTATGTTTCAAAGATGGTGTTTCATATCAGTGTGAGCAAGATACATGTATTTGGTTGGAAGGTAGAATTTTCGACATGGGTGGAAGAAGCAAGCAAAATGAAATTAAATGTGGAGCAGATATTGTATTTCTTCTGTGGCACATAGGATGGAACAACCAGCTAATCTTTGAAGTAATGCACTTGGAAGAAACCTTGATCCTCTAATTGGTCCTCTTAGGGAATATGACTCTTTGGTATAACCTGCTCAAATTGTTCATTTTCTCTAACCTTGATCTTTTAGTTGTTTAGGTAGACAGCTTTTGATATAATGTATATATTGCAAAATGCTTCTTAACTTAAATTAGTTTCATCTTGACCTTGTAGTCCCATCGTTTTACATTGGTTTTCTTGATTGCCATCTTGTTGTCCTCTTGTGGTTTAGTCTCATTGTTTCATGAGTGTCGGCTGCAAACGGAAGACTTTCTTCTGGTAACCATTTTAGTTGGCTCATGTGTCCATGAATCGCCACCCTACAAATGAAGTCTCTTTTACATGATCATCTTTTGCTATCCTTCTTTCTCTCCTTTTTCTCAGTTAGTCTGCTTGGATATCGTTTACCTTCCACCGTCATTTCTGGTTTTTAATAGGAAAAGATGGTGAGAAGAAGGTAGATGTTAGTTGTTTCTGCTCCTTGAATTGGCATCTTATTGCTATTTCCTGAATGCCCTATTAAGATCCTGTTAGCCTCTTTTTCTTCTGCATGTTATTCCAATCAGTCTCTACTTCATGTCAAGATCTTGTTAGCTTCATTTTCGTCCAAGCGTTTCTGGGTGTTTTCAGTGTGCTCGTAGTTTTATCTTCTTGGAGATCGATGATAGTATCTAGCCGTTTATGAGGTAATACATTCATTCTAGTGTAACACTTTTATGAACGTGTTTTGTTCTACATTCAGTTGATTGGACTAACGTTTGCTCTACATGTTTGAACCAGGGAGTTGGGGGAAACATTTGGTGAAGATGAACGGCATGTGGGTGGGATATATAAGTACATTGCAGGACCTAATGAAATTTCTGTTGATCTACTCGTGTCCAGGAAATCCATAGTACTTGACGTTTGTGTAATCGATTAGATTTATCGTGTCAAACAGTTGTCTTACAATGGTAGTTTGTGCTGAAACCAGCTGATATACTTGTTCTATTTTGAAGTTAATGGCACCTTTCCTTGTTTTTTTCATGAAACGATATTGCACTTCATGTTTAATGGATGAATGAAGCTTAATGACAGGTCTCATATGCATGTACTTTTGTGAAGTGAACATTGGGAATACTGGCTATGTCCAAATAGCTGCCATTAACGATGAATAGTTCTTCTATTTCCAATTGGAATACCCTCATGTTCCCTATATCTGGCTCGTTATGTTCATCTGCTTAGAAGTTATGCCTAGTATGGCCTAGTTCACACAGAGAACGAGTTGAACAACAGTTAGGAAGAAACAAGTAAAATCTGGCAAGGATGTTTTGCATTTTTTTCTAGTGCCTTGCCACCTTGTAATCTTCCCACCAACATAAAGAGCTACTAAGCGCAGACACATGCTTTATCTGACCCATCGAAATATACATATCCCTGCGAGCTGCAGCTTCGACTCTTTTCAGTCTTTTTCTATGGCAACGAGCTGAGATTCGATAATTAATTTTGAAATCAAGAGTGAACTGCTCTAATACCAATTTGATAGGATCTTCATAAATCCTCAACTCAAAAACACAAATAAAACAGAAACATAATATAGAAACTAACAAATTATGTTGATAGCAATAATCCTCTGCTTTGTTTGATCCTCTCCTTTCTCATTCCATACCAATTCTTGTAACTGTTTATAACACCTCAATTTATCTCAAATATTCTTCCACTAAAATATTTACTAAAAACTATGCTGATAACGAACTAGCTTCTAATCTTGTAGCCTTATCAGACTTACTCAGTTCTTGGTTATTGCTGCTATTTTTGAGAGGAATGCTCAGACCTGGATTTTCAGTTCTAATTGAAAACTCTTCACCATCCTCTGTGCTGTGAGTATTAATTACTTCTTGTCAATATGGTAATTCAATAATTTAAATGAACAGTGATGACATATTCTTGGCAAACAATTCCTAAATCGTAAAGTCCAAGAGAAGAGTAGAGCCAGAAAGCAAGCAACAGTTTTAATGATCTCTAACTCTTATGACAAAAAAATCAACTCTACAATGTTTCATCCTCTCTTTATCTCTATCTGCAGCAGAGAGAGGAGCAAGATTGCCAAACAAACAAACGTGAAAAGTAAAAGAAAATATGATCTTTGGCTCATTCAATTATATTTCAGTGTAGCTGATCGACTTCTCAGTTCTCCTTCTCCAGATCATCCAACATCATTTCCCGGTAACGGCATTCACAACTGCAGAAAGCTTTTTCACCTCTGCACATTCATGATTAGAACCAGTCAGGAAATGTAGTTTACAATATGTACAAATCACTTCAGGTGAAAAAGATGGCAGAACAAGGGACCAAAACGTCATGATAGAAGGCATGCAAGAAGATACAAAGAAGTGGGCCAAACCTGTAAATGTAAATGTCATTTTTCTGTTCGAGATTCTTCTTGCATGTGTAACAAATGCTGAGGAAACTGGTCGGACCAGAGGTGGATTTATCCGATAAACAAGAATAGTTGTCCATAATGAAGTTATCAAATATGTGAGTGGTCTTTGGATTAGGTCCATGAGATATCACACATGTGTAATCCTCAGACAGCTCCAACTCACTCATGTTCAAGTATCCTGCAGTCACTGGCAGTGGAGAATCCTTTGTTTGGAAACCAGAATAAGCATAACTAGATTCTGCTATCTTCGAGTTTCTTGTCTTTATCCCAAAGTCAGCTGGAGATTTAGGTGAGACAATAGGAGAAAGTGAGGAGCTTAAAACTGGAGGAATTTGGATTCTGAGATTTGGTTGACAGCTTGGTTTATCATCAATAAGTGCAACACCAATGCCTTTAAGTTTGGAGTCTACTTGGTTTTGAGAGGGTTTGATTTCAGAGAAAACTTTAGGGGACTTGAGTTGGCAAGAGTCGTACCAAAAAGGGTTTCTGAGAGGTGAGAAACGTTTCATATCATCAAGAATAGAGGTTGGACTCATAAGAGGTTCAACTTCAGAATGAGTCCTGTGTTGGAAAGCTGTGAATCCTTGTGTGGCAAAGAAAGATGGTTTTGGTTTGGTGCAATTTCGAGAAGGAGATGGAGAACTCTGATCAGTCATTAGTGGTTGCTTGGCAGTCACTGCTCTAGATCTATTCCTAAGCATAGCTGAATTGATGTTACTGCGTTCACTTCAGAAGCAAAAAGATCAACAACAATGAATCGCTTTCAAATTCTGCAGGAAAAATGAACAGACTGAGAGACAGAGGAAGTAAAAAGTAGGATGAAACTGAAACACATATTAAACTTCTGTTGCCTCCATGAGAGAGCTCTAAAAGGAAGGACTGGTGAAATCAGAAACTAGGTGCAAGTATGTGCTTCTTGTTTAACTGATCAAAGAAGTAAGATCAATCAGAACAGGCTGCTTGGTTAACAACATACAAGAACAAAAACTGAAGTTCTTAACGAAAGAAGTTCTGATAAGAAAAGATCAGGTGGTTGAAGCAGATATGGGTAAGTTGAGTTCAACAATTCCCATGAGAAACAAAAAGGCCATCATCACTATCCTATAAAGCACTAAAGATAAGGTACATAATGCCTCTTTGTCTCTCTCTTTCTCTCTCTCAGTCTCAGCTTTCACTTTCTGTAATAATACAAAAGGGTTTTTTAGACAAATACTTACAGATTTCACTCCAATTCACCTCTTTGTTCACTCTCTACCCACTCATAATATCGTCATTAGGTTTAAAACTGTATGAAAGAGAGAGAGAGAGAGAGAGAGAGAGAGAGAGAGAGAGAAGAAGATGAAGTAAAGTTGTACACTTGAAAGAGAAGGCGTGACGACGTTGGCTTTATAAAAGCTTTTGAGATTGAGAGTTGAGAGGCGTGTGCATGAGAATGAAGAACTCAACTACAACGTGACAAAATATTTCCATTTTTGCTTTGATTATTTAATGAAAAGAAGTACTTACTACAATTGAAAATGGAAGTGATATACTTGTCGTGTAGTGTAAAGTTTCATTGTCCGAATTGTCAGAGAGTTTTGTCCTGACTCTCGTGATTTTTCTACGCCTCGCTAAAAATATGGGAATGGGTTAGCAGAACAGCACCTCTACACGTAGCTTTTCTAAGATTTTAACACCTGTATTCAGAAAAAAATTTATACTGCTACTCCCACTTACGGATATAGAGCCAAAAATAGACGAGTTTTAAACAGTGTAGACGATAGAGAGTAAAGGCGAAATCGAAACCGATGAAGAGGAATTGTCGGTTTTAATACAGCGCTTCCAAAATTGGAACTGAAGCATGTCCGAACTGGTTATGTCCAGTTTCGATTTCATGAATCATCAAACTGTGAATTGGGATTCCGAATGACGGCTAAGTTTACTTTTAATAAAAAATCGAATATGAACCGTCGAATCAAAAATATATCTACTAGTTCGAAATCAAACCCAAATTGATTTGAATTAGTTAGATTCGATTCCATGAACTATTGAATCGTAAACTACTGATTCCAATTTATTCCAAACCGATGTACTCGTGTATGGGGAGAAGAGGTCGATCCTGAAGAAAAAACTGCAGTATAAGGGAGAATATTACAGGATGAGACTAGCAAGAGGTGCCCCACTCTCCTCTCCCATGTCTCAGTCAGTGATTACTCCATTAAATGGACCCCTCTCCATGCGGAAGAAGAGAGAACTATTAAGCTCTGACATGGAAAGCAGTGGCCCTGAAAGTTAACCAAATGGGTCCGGAAATTGATGGCTTATCCATGTCCAAATCCTCCAATCTTACACTACCTCCACAGTACGCCTGATGATATTTTTGGCTGATTGTTTCATCATCTATTCTAAACTTTTCCCTTCAAAGTTCAACCAATATATTTGTGATGAAGTGGAAGGATTAGCTCTGAAAGTATGGCCTAGCCATGTATTGTTGGGGTTGAAAATTGCACATTTTGGCTATCGTGAAAGGACACCATTGTTAGGTTTCTTCAATTTGCCTTCTCACTTAGCTTCTTCATCAACACTTGATCAATAATTTTGTTACCCTTTTGAACTCTCAGCCAAAAAAAGGACAGTTGTACTCTCACTCTAACTTTGGTATTTCATGAATCCCTACTTCTTCATAGTGGTAAGTGGTGTAGCATCAAGCCATATTAATTATCAAGTTTCCAAATCTGTATGGTAGGAATGATGGGAGATGCAAGCGTCCCAACTCAAAAGAGCTAAATTGAGAGAATTCTATCTTTAATCTCTCACATACTTGATTGCATGGCGTCTTTATCGACCCCAACAATGTTCAAGCAGGTGGGACCTGGAGTACTGAAACGACATGGTCAAGCTCCAATTTTTTATTTATCTTCTCTAGATTTTTAAGCATTAAAATGATGAGGGAGCCACATTCATATCAAAGAAAGTATTTGTATTATATGGAAAAAGGAAAGTTTATTATAAAAATAAGATCAAAATGTCAGCCATAGGAGTAAGAATCAAGCTCTTGACTGGAAATAGGAGGAAGTTCTCTCCAATTCAACCACAAGTTGCGTCACTCTAAGAAAAACGGGACTGCGTACCAATAATTTACAACTACTCCAAGAAGAAAACGATGGGGATAGAAGATTGCAGGTGTACAAAACCCAAGCAGGAATTTTTGTGCTCAAATGGGGGCTCATTGAGTCTCTTTATTCATTTTACTGAGACTGCACAGATTACATAAAATTAAAATTATTTTTATTGAACAAATAAAATGTCCAGATTTATTTTTACCAAATCTAACGATTGTAATCCATTGCCTCATTGAGTCGCCTTTTACAAGACTCATAGTAAAACTCCTCTCGACGCTTCCGATGATCTGATGCATCAATGCCGCCTGTGTTTATCCTTTTCTTTAGCAGAAACGGAAAATCGACTCTCTTGTTGCAATTAGTGAGCGAGTATATCAAAAAAATAGAGTAGATTCAGAATTAAATTGTGTTTGTGATCTGAACTTTTAATTCAAACAATTGTATTCATATAATATATGAGCGACTCTCTTATTTTAAAAATTCTTTAATTAAATGAAAACGCAAATCACGAATGATAATAATAACCATAAAATGAAGATAAATTTCATTTTATGGTTAAAAATGAAATTAATGTTAAAAATTGAAAAATAGGACCAGAGACCGAAATACTATAACTGGGAGACACTAGAATTTTTAAGGAGAAAATGGTTCTACGTGTTTTGTTGATATACTAGTTTGTTTGTATTATCTGCTAATTTGTGTTATTTTTTTTTTACTTTTGCTACAGAAATTTAAAAGTAACTTTATCTAATTAAACTAAGAATAAATCCTTTAGATATATTTCTTTCATTGATTTTAATTTATTTCAATTGCAATCACTTATTTCCCTTTCCATGGTCAATCTCTTTTTTTTAACCAAACTGTCAATGTTTTGTTGGCAAAGTCCCTTAGTCTGTTGTTGAGTGACCTATGTTTTCCGTTTATGAAATCAACCGTAAAGTTTTTGAGATTACATACTATAAAATTGTCCATAAAAACCTTAATTACAAAAATAGTCAATTTGAAATATTATATATTATGAAAACAGCTACATTGAAAATATGAACATACATGAATTTACAAGTCTGAAACAACTTATAAATATGATTGTATATGAACTTAAATTTAACAATTTTCACAAAATATAAACTCACAATGTGAATATATATGAACTTACAAATTTAACTATTTCTACAATATAAAATCTCAACTTAGCCATTTCTACAATTATATTTTTTAAACATTTTCACAGTATCTATTTATATAATTTCCCAACTTCATAACTACTATGGTGATATTTATGGAGCACATAGGAAACAGATTCATTAATTTATGTGATTAAAATTCAATAAAAATGACAAATGCCAATGAAAAAAAATGGTTCCTAATCAAACCTCCTCTACATACATTCCAATTCCATGCTCTGTTAAAAACAATTCAACCATTGTGCTAGAATCTGCACAAACACAAGGGCTGAAGAGAGTCCTATCAAAGGCTCAAGCATTCAGGCCAAGGTATGGCCACAACACAGAGAAAAGTTACATTCCTCTTTCTCCATCAATGCCATACATTACAGCCCTGTAAGTTTCAAAACAAAGAACGTTCACTACTATTGGAATCTAAATTCTCAGCTGAGTGCACCCAAGAATGAATCCGCGACACCTCGTCATCGGAGCTCCCTGTCGCCATGTTGTTCTCTCACCACCAACACTTAAGATGTCAACCTCAGAGGTTGGTTTGATATCCCAATTCATTCTCACCCCTCCTATCACGTATATTTCATCTCCTAGTCCGGCCATTGCAAATCCAATCCTTCTCCAGAACTCTGATGCTGAAACAACAATTTTACTCTTTTCCCCTTCTAGCTTGGAAATCAGTCCGTGACTCATCACGTATAGGGCGCCATTAACAACTGCCATTGGACCTTGCAGCCATCCATAATCCTCAACCCTCCATCCTGAACTTAAATTGTCCAGAACTTGGACAGTTGTTAAGCCTTTGTGCAAGACATACATCTTCCCTTCGATAACAACCCCAGAGCAAGCAGAATTGTGGGTAAGGTGGAGTTCAGGCATCGGAATCCATACATCCTTCTCTATATCAAACATTTCAGCTCGAGAAACAGATTTGCGGCAGTCAGTAAAACCACCCGCAACCACAATTTTTCCATTCAAAACACAGCACGCAAACATCGCTCGAGGAACAAGCATCGATGCACGTCGAGCCCATTGCCGTACCACAAAATCATATGACCAAACCTCATCAGTAGCAAAGCTCCCATATTGGTCACCAGTCAATGGATCAACTTCATCGCTACCACCCCCAAGCACAAACAGCTTTCCACTAGTTGAAACAACACCAAAGTGTGATAGATGCCTGATCTTTGAAGGGAGAACAGGAAGAGTGATCCATAGATCTCGACGGGGGTCATAAAGCTGCCATAAATTCTCAGGTTCAAAAGCACAAACACACAATAGATCTTCTGCAGAACCAATTTCCCGTCGGGCTGTAAAAAGTTCGGGATTTCGTATGGCAGCTCGCCATGAGCGAGAAACAAGTTCTAACTTAGGATGAAGATAAAACGGAACCCGCGCAATGCACCTTATGGCAACACAATTGGGGAGACCTTCAATCAGCTCAGTCATGCTAATTACTGTTTCATCCGTCAAAATGAACCTATATTTTGATGCTGCTCAGCTAACTTGACTGATAATTATATCTGAAACAACAATAAAATCAGCATGATTACATTTACATCAACAATAATTACAGAATTTAGAATAGATTACTTATCAAGATGAGTTTCAAAGTATAGAGTAATGGTCAGCATACGAATTTCTGTCAAGAGGACTCAAGTTCATTGCTTAATGGAGACAAAACAATAGAAATAGTTAAAGAAGAAGAACTAAGTTAGCACTTGCCAAAGAAGCCCCACTAAAAAAGCACATCTTTATTGAATGGTATCAACATAACATAACATAGTGATCAGAGTTTGATAACAAACTTACTCAAAATGGTTCTACCAACATAAGTATTTTATACACAGTCATTCACAAAAGTTCATTACTGATGGGATGTTTCAACATATCAATGAAAACGATTTTTGGCTTTTAAGGGCTTAAACAAACAAGGGAATTAAAAAATCTCACAACTTATCATCACAGAAAAAAGATGTAAACATCCCTCTTGGCAATGATCCAGAATCAAATTCTCAAGGAAAAAGAAGATCACAAAATAACTTTAACGCAACAAACGTTTTCATAATGCAACACTAAACCACAACAAGGATAAGAGGAAAGACAAATACTAGGAAACAAAAATGACAAAACAGAAAGAAATACGTCAACAAACATATAGGGCATTACAAGTTACAATCCTATTGTAGAAAAAAATTGTTAAAACAAGTACATTTGCAATTCAAGATTTTCAAAAACAAACCCTTAAAAAGCAATTACGTGGTTAAGGGCTTTAACAAACAAGGGAATTAAACAAGTACATTTGCACTTCAAGATTTTAAAACCATCTGAATTCCCACAAACAAATTCAACCATTTCTGAGGAACTAGAGCTTTCGTTGTCTTGAATTCTTGAAACAAGATATTGGTTCGAAGTTTCACACATCATAAGATTGAGACCAAGGAAAATTAATCTACAATTGTTTCAATAACAAGAATTAATAACTTAGAATCCTAAATTTGAATTTCGAAGTCTTATTAATATAAATTGTGCGGAAAGCATACAAATTGACATAAAAGCTCTTAACTTTACAACAAATTTCCCACTCATTCACAAAAATCAACACAATTAGGGAATTCGACATCATCCCAATCAACACGAACTGCATAATTACAAACAAAAACAGAGAAACATGCACACAAAAAAATATACATACATAAAGCAAACTATAGTTGTATCACTCGGAATCGAAAACCCACCTCCAATTAATCATAAACAATAATGGGTATCTAAAACTGCCACAATAAAATGAGACTTACTAAAATTATGCAAAATAAAAAAAACAAAGAAAGAGAGAGAGAGAGATACCTGAAAGAAAAAGAGTGAGAATGAAGGAGACGTCGCTTAGATTTCAACAGAGAAATAAACTGGGTGGGACGGGACTATTCACGGCTAACTAAAACCGGAAACCAAATTGTCTAATGTTGTCTTGTGTGATTTTCTGCTTTTCTTTATATTATGTTGTATAAATATATATTTTTTTATAAAAAAAAAGGCAGAGAAAAGAGAAGATATATTATACTCCCGTTAAATTAATTTAATAATACAATTTATAAATATTTTTTCTTTTCTGGTTTATTCATATTAGTAACTTGTGTTTTTTTTTTTGCAACTAAAATATCTGATGGTTTTTGACAAAAAAGTATTAAAAGAATTAATTAAATATTTGTATTTATTTCTACATGGATTTATATATTTGAGTATAATTATTTTTCAACTATCATATCAGCAAGGAATTATGTTGAAATAAATTTTATGAATAGTGGTGTAATGGGAGCAGGATATAATAAGGAAAGGTAGGGAAGTTGGGGGGAATATGCGGCTGCGTTTTGCTGATTTGCCTTCTTGCTTAAGAATTTCTTTTACAGCTAATGACGAGGGGAGTTTTATGGTTTGAGGGAACTCAATGAAGCAACAAGCTTCAACTGTTCGATTCAGAGTAAATAAATCTGAGTCTTCTATTTATTCAGTAACAAATAATTTTTATTTTGCGTAATTTGTACAATTCAATTAAACAAAGAAGGAGCTTCATTGAGGCCCCTTCTCAATGACCTCATAATAAAATTCACCTGACGACTTTGGGTGAAAAATCAAATCATTTCTAATCACTTTGATATTTACATTTCAATTTCAACGTTTTGTAGAAAATTTAAAAAAGATAATTTGACTTGGAAGAGTAAAAACACATTATTTGTTACTAATATACATGTAGGTACGTTAATATCTGTTCATCTATTGACAAAATTTAATAGAATCATGATATACAGTTTTTTGTCGTGATACGACGCGTTATTGATAACGTGGGGCTGTAATCGAGTTGAGTTGAGCTGAATTTTGGAATGTCCAAGCTCGGTTCGTTAAAATTTCACAAGTTCGAACTCCAGCTGAGCTTTTTATCGAGCTTAAATTCTTGTGTAAGTTCTGCTCATTTAAAGCTCATGAGCTAACGAGTCTGTTCACGAGCCTCTGTTTACAAGTCTAAGACGAGCATATTAAACGAATTTCCAAATGAGCATGCTCACAAGTTTATTACAAGCTCATAGACAATATTGTTCACGAGTTTTAACGAACTTGTTTACAAACATAATTGTTAAGCCCTTGATTAATTGGGTCAGACTTTATGGTCAAGGTATGAAATCTCTATAGAGATAGGGTTTGTGAAGATTCGCGATGAAGCGAAGATTGAAGCGACAGAGAGTGGGCGAGGACAAGCAATACTAAAAAGGTATCGCGAAGGAATACGAGAGTCAGTGGAAGCAAGCATCAATTAGCGATCATGCCACGTCATTGAAGTGCATGCCATATGTGCATGCCATGTCATCAGTTCGAGGAGTTTGGTGCGGACAGTTATTAGCGCGAGAAGATGAGATTTGAAGGCATAACCAACTTCCCACGCTCATTGACGGTTGCTGAGAACGTGAGATTCAAAGGGGAACCCCTCCACGATCATGGAAAACTGCTCAACTGTCAAGACGCATGGATAACTACTTCAGGAGCCTATAAATAAAAGGAAAAAAAAGGAAAGAACAAGGGTTCTCACACTACTCACTTTGCATTTACTTATTGTTTTTTCAGTTTTACTTAGTATAGCTTTTAGTCAAGCTTTAATTTAGTTTTGTTTCACTCATCAAAAGTACTGAAGGGAATCTTGAGAACTCAAGAATGTCTTCTGAGACGTCTTCTGTAAGTGAATTGTAGTCTTATATTTTACTTAATGCAATTTACTTTCCGTCCATTTACTTGTCGCAATTTATATTTCTGCACCAGGAATAGGTTAGCTTAAACTTTATTTCCTTATTGTTTTTTGTAATTTACTTTAGTTATTGCTTTCAGCCCGATAGGAGTAATTTTAACTTAATTTAGGTCATTTTCACCCTTGAAAGTCCTGAGGTCATTTCAGGCAGTACAAACCAACCACCTTTTGAACTCGCAGTCATTTAAATACACGTACGCACATTCTTCGCGAACCACCCTCGTGAAAATAAGCCCCAATAATAATATAATTACAAACCACAACTCGTTTATCAACTAAAACTCATTCATTAATCTAACAAGAAAATTACAAATGTTCAGAAACAAAAGCTCATTTATAAGATCGAATCAAACAAAATAAAAATGTTTTGTTATCCAAAATGCTAACTATAAACACTTAAACGAGCATGTTCAACAACACTTAAACAAGCTTATTCATGAACACTTAAACGAGTTTGTTTGCGAATTTTGCCGAGTCGAACTTTTGAGTGTTGAAGCTCGACTCGTTTATAGAACGAACCTAATTTTTTGTTTAAACTTTACTCATTCACTAACAAGTCGAGTCACGAACGAACTTTTATCGAACCAAACGCTAAGCCAGTCGCTTGCACCTATAGTCATCTACGTAGGTATGTTAATATCAATTGAAAGACGGTAATATAGCTATCATGTGAAGATACATAAATCTGTCTCCTTCATGCTGGGTTTTTATGATCCAACAAATTGAACCGACTTTGTTCTTGGATCTTTATGTATTAATTTCGTATATACGCATCTCCTACATATTGGTTCTACATAGTATTACCCCATCCTAAAATATGCTCCCTTTTATCAAATTATGCTCTTTCATTAGTCGCCTAATCTTTCATTATGCGTAGATCAATTACCGAGCGCGTAAATCAACTGATGGAGTTGTTCTAGCTTAACCAGAGATCTTGAGTTCAAATTCTGGGTACGCAGCTACGTTAAAACTCTGTTATGAGAACTTTGCCGCCTTTGTGATCCTGCCCAGCCGCCTTTGTGATCCTGCCCAGCTCGAACAGAGATTAGTCTAGAATGAAGAAGGAAACAAATCATCCACCAACAGCTCCTTCCATAAATTACCACGAACAACTCAACGTAATCAACTCCAACAGCTCCTTCCATAAGGATTAATTTGCTGTTATGATGTTACCATTTCCTTTCATAAGGATTAATTTGCTGTTATGATGTTACCATTTTGTAACCATTAATTTAGCTTTCTCTCTTGTGTGTATGTGTATATATTAAAGTGATACCTCTAAGTCAACTCAAGGAATGAGATTTTTATTTTTGCTGTAACTTCTTTATGGTATCAGAGCCATACACACAAGAAACCAGAAAGCAAAATCATTAATCTCATGGCCAGCTCTGCTTGTTCAGAAACACTCCTCACTATACAAAATTTCCATCAATGCTCCAGCCTTGTTACTCTGAAACTTAATCAAACAAATTTTCTTTTATGGAAATCACAAGTTCTACCTTTGATTCGTAGTCTTGGTATGCAACACCATCTTAAAGGAGGAGAATCTCCTACTGATGCCAAAGACAAAAGTAATCCATCCTACACTACTTGGCTCAACAATGATGGCCTCCTAACCACATGGTTACTAGGAACCATTGCTGAAGAAGTTTTACTAGATTTGGATGATCTGTAGAAGACAAGTTGCTGCCCAGCTCTGAAGAAACATAAATTTTCTTGAATGAAGCTCTCATGAC
This sequence comes from Breynia disticha f. nivosa, assembly GCA_948193385.1. Classification (NCBI taxonomy): domain Eukaryota; kingdom Viridiplantae; phylum Streptophyta; class Magnoliopsida; order Malpighiales; family Phyllanthaceae; genus Breynia; species Breynia disticha. The sequence goes on along the minus strand of CANYCX012182777.1, from coordinate 1,742 downwards.
TCTTACAAAAGGCAACATGTCTATGGATGAGTATCTCCAAAAGTTCAAAGGAATTTGTGAAAATCTTGCTGCCATAAAAAACCACTTGATGAAACAAATAAAGTATTTCATCTTGCTAGAGGTCTCAGACCAAAATACAAAGATTTTCGAATGGCTATGTTAACCAAGCCTCCCTATCCTTCATATAATCAATTAGTCCTCTCCCTCAAAGCTCATGAACAAACACTGCAATTGGAAGTAGAGAGTAATGGACATCTCCCAAATCATGAGCAAGCCTACTATGGTCGGCGTGGAAGGGGACGAGGTCGTGGAGGACGGTTTAATTCGAGAGTTCGTGGTTTTGCACCCGCTGCAAGTCGAGGACAACTAAATCATAAAACTAATTTGGAAGACAAACATCAACAAAAATCCATTGGTAATTCCTTCCGAAATGATGGAGCATCAGTTTTTCAAATTTGTGGCAAACGTAATTATGAAAACATTGTGGCATTCAACATCAATTTTCTTGTCCTCACACTCCCGAACAAAATGGTGTTGCTGAACGAAAACATCGACATGTTGTCGAAACTAGCTTAACATTATTATTTCAATCAAAACTACCCATGAAATATTGGGTTGATGCATTTCTTACAACTGTTTTTATTATCAATAGATTGCCTTCCAGTAAACTAAATATGGAATCCCCAATTTTGAAACTTTTTGGTACTAATGCTAATTATGAAAATTTGAGAAGCTTTGGGTGCAGGTGTTATCCTTATCTTCACAATTATGGAAAAGACAAGTTTTCAAAGAAAACTTATCCATATGTATTCATTGGGTACAACACAATACATAAAGGATATCGATGCCTTGATCCAATGACCGGTCGAGTTTACATCTCTAGACATGTGGTATTTGATGAAACTAATTTTCCGTTTAATGAAGAAGTTGTTGCAGTCACTACCTCTGGGCCTGAATTGATCACATTCACTAACCATGAAGCTTGGATTGAAAAAGGGACATCTCAAGCTCAACATACCACCACCAATGCAGAATCACAGAAACAACTTTCCATGTCAATTCCCTTCAATGCAGAAATACCTAGTTCAACGTACATCCAAGATGAAAACAATGCAAGTGACATACTAAGGGACAAAAATTTTGAAGAAAATGGAGCTTATCACTTTAAGACAACAGAAGCAGCAACAAATCATGTTTCAAAAATTACAGACGTTCAACCTTTCGAGACGGAGCAAGAAGAACCAGAACACATTAGAGCAATTTCTCAATCTGTTGAAATTAGGCCTGAAGAAGAATCCAATACATCTGAGTCTCCTTCACAATCTTATTCTTTGCAAGATGTTTCTAATAACCTTATTATTGACTCATATGCTCCTCTTGCAGATACCTCCAAGGATCAAGAAAATAGAATGGTAACAAGACAAAAATTGGCACAAAATCCTACATTTGACCCACAGTTAGTAATCGAAACACAACGAATAAAAGAGAAAAGGCAGGCACAGAAACTAGCACAACAATAGGCTAAAGCTCTCAACTATGTAGCTGCCACCAAAGATCCAACTTCATGGAACAAAGCTCTTGATATCCCTCATTGGTACAAGGCAATGGAAGAAGAAATATTGGCATTACGGTCAAACAAAACTTGGTCCCTTGTGCCTAGACCTGCTCATACGAATGTCATAGGGTCCAAATGGATATTCAAAACCAAATTGAAGAATGATGGCTCATTGGATCGGTACAAG
>CANYCX012182485.1:0-18101 GCA_948193385.1 Breynia disticha f. nivosa | reverse complement strand
ATTCATGGAGTTTTCTTGTTTTCGTTTACATTTCTTGTTAAGCTTTTATGATTGTAGCACCTTGTTGATGCTTCGTTTAGATTGAATGTTTGGGTCTTGATTTCTATGTTGATTTTCTTAATGTTTTGGGTTTTGATATATATTTATAGTAATAATCAATTGGGTTTTTGTTTTTGATGTGGAATCCTTGAGGAGATTATGTTTTGAATGCTTTCTAATAAAGTTAATTGAGATTTTTCATTGATTTTAATGCTTTGAATTTAATGCTTTTTATTGCTTATGTCTGGGTTTGTTTTTTTTTTGGAAGAAGTGTTTTAATTTTCTCTTGGTTTAATTCTTGTTGTGTTGTGCTTTGGTTTGTTGATTTTGTTTTAATTTATTTGATTAGGTTTTAATTGTCATTAGTTTGGTTTAATTGGATTGTTATTATGAGTTTAGTTTTATTTGAGGGATTTTTACTCATATAAGGTGTTTAAAAATAATTACTAATTCATGGTGAATGTAAAAATAATTATTAATTTAAGGTTTTTTTATTGTCCACAAATAAGATTTGTGGACTGCACTTACAATGACCACGTCAAAACAACACCCATCATTCCATCATTAGCCAATCATTCTATCATTTCACAATGATTTGACAACGATTTGTTATTTTTATTTTATATTTGCAAGCATCACTAGGTAACTTTTTTGTCAAATCACACTAATAATTAATTTTAATAATTATGTAATCATTTAATTATAATCGATTAATAGGTGATAATAAAAATGAAGAATGCATAATTACAAAGAGAATAAAAAATAAATAATTATGTATGAAGAGTTGTTAAAGAATATAAAATATTTAATAATAATAAAATAAATATTACATAAATATTAAGAAAATATACATATTAAGTATGACAAAAAAATTTGTACAAGTCTAAGGAGATGGACTACTGTCGTATAGTTGAGTTTTTCGAACAACTGTCTGAAGACCAGCATCGTGTCGTCGTTGGCGACATTTAGTATCCATCTGAATCTGGGCTGACCCAAGCTAACAAAGTGTATTGTTACGTCGTATATCCTGATGCGGCATAAAAATAGGAACGCCCATATGCATAGCCAAATGATAAGAATCGAATGATTAACAATGCATAAATGGATTTTAACTCGGGTAAGAAGGAAAAAAAGGTGCGGATGATGGGAAGAAAAATCTTGAGACGGCGGCTGGGACAGACTGACATCAGTCCTGCGTGGGGCACTGGGAAAATAACAATCTTGAAACATTCCACCAAGATTCGAGGGACCGGGATCCTCTCTGGTTGAAGGCTATCCATATTCATGAAAAGACAATGGAGGCAGTACTGTGTTTTGCTGGGATTGCGCTTGAATTTGAATCCCAGCATGGCGTCTTCTTTCTTGCCGACGTGCTTGCTGAGTGGATGGAGGGTTTGGATATTGTGTGGGGTACGATGTTGCGTGTGGTGGATTAGCAGTCATGCAACGATCCCCCTCAGCTGCATATTGACCACTCGATGCAAGGCAACAAGCAATATGTATGTTAGATGTTGTATCGATATGCTCCAGAGAGTTGACCTATGTCATAGTGAAAAAATTAATTTGTGAGAACGGGTAATAAAGAAATTTAAAAAAAATTATGTACTTGCAAATGAACCAACAGATGCCCCACATATCCCGATCCAATGTCTAGTAACTCTACAATACCATTCCATGTATTCATTATGGTAGTGAAGCGTGGGAGGTCCAGGTGGTGCACGTAAAATAAATTATTGTCGTTGATGCTATAAAGTGATCCACTTAAAATGCAATTGAACAAGTTATGTTGTCAACTTCGTAAATCAACCTGATGTTGATTTTCCATGTGGATGGTTAATATGTTATCATAGGTTAGATTCTAGGTTATAGGTAAAATTCGAGTAAACATCCATAAGAGATACATCTATGATAAATGTGAAATCAAATCATACAGATAAAACATAGGTTAAAAGATATGACAAAGGAAGTACATGACCCTTCATGACTTCACTGAATTCATAGATATATGATCGTATTCCAGTAAATACGATTAAGATATTATGTATGAATATATATAAGAATACAAATGATATAAGAGTACATGAAAAATACAGTGACATGATTGCACAGTCACATAATTATATAGTCACATGATTAATAGTCATATTATTCATATGGACACACAATTCTACATAGTCACTTGATTTACACACATTATAGTACATACACATGATACACGATATACAGTTTGATGGTGATATATGATAGGTAGTGTTGATTAGACAGTGGTGATTGTTGGAGACGAGAGTACAATTTATTATTAAAGATGAGAGTACAGTATAATATTAGAGACAAAAGTATAGCACAACATAGTGTATATTAGAGATGGAAGCACGGTATAACACAGTACAACCTAGATAGTAGTATATACAGTGATACACAGCTACACGTTTACATTTATTCAAGATATTACACAGTGACACATGTTTTTATATAGATACAAGTACAGAACACAGGATATGTGTACAGAACTTATGAATACATGCATAGTTATATATGATATTATACAGAATATAAGGATAAGTATAGTTTATATGTTCATACAATGATATGTATACAAGAATATAAACATAGTTCCCAGAAAGGAATATGTGGCATAGACATAGAATACACTAAAAGAATACTAAAAAAGATTACAGAAAATAGAAATAAATCATAGGGAGAAATACAGAATATATGTTAATAACATAGTTTACAGTTCACAAGTTTAAATATAAGAGTATCCAAATGATATATTGATATGATAAGATATACTTGTACTCAAGTATATAAATAGAATTATAGAATTACAGGAGCAGATAGGTTTATACAATGATAACTAATTATAGATGATTACTCACTGAACCCATAACTCACCAATTGCGATTGTATATGTTGTTTCAGGATATGATATTAGATAAAGGTTACAGAAGATAGTCCAGTAAGTAGGTCAGCTGCCACTTCTCAGCACTCTCTTTACAACCTACAGCCAGACTTGTTTAGATATATAGATATATGTACATACAGTTAATTGATTGTTGTGTGTGTTTTTCTTTTGATCATATGTTTTATGACAAAGTGTATGTAGTATATACTAAATGATATGATTTTTATATTAATATACGTGATTGATATCAGGATTGATATTTGGTTGATATACAGAGATACACCAGATGCATACAAGTCGTGTCTAAAAACATGAACATTGTTTTGCAGTTGAACAAGAATGTATTATTATAATACACGGTCGTGCCTATGTAACGTATTACACTAACACAAGCCAAGTTTTAGACCGAGCTATAGGTCGAACTATGTACTATTTTATGCACATATGACATACGGTTTCTACATGATTTCCAAAAAAGTATGATCACATGAAAAAGTTTTTAAATGGTCGGCATTACAAATTAATAGAAAAATAAAATCACATGATTAATACGTTAATTAGTTTAGGTTGTATCATACACCTAGTAATTCCTCGTACATTTCACTCTACCATGTTAGGGCAAGCCCAATAAGAGGACAACCATTAGTGGGCAATTCGGTCTGAATTGCCACATCCTGTAGTGGTGTCTGAGTGCCACCGCTCTACCAAAGCAGTTATTAAGTAGTGGTCTAAAGAAAAAACCCAATCTGTACTGCTTCATAGAAACTTGTTTGTCGTAATAGGTGTACCACATCAGTATGCATTAGCTCTAGATCACCTAGCCGTGTCGTGGCACTGCGTCTATAATCAAGTGATGTGCTCGCAGCCTAAAAAATTTAATTAACACTTTATAGATACTTTGATAAGGAATAAGTTAAAAAGAAAAATTTAATTTAATTAAGTTACTCCATCGGTGTCAGACCATACTGCCTATAATCAATGCTCTGATTGCAAGTGTAATAATCTACCATCAATGGGGCCAGGGTTAATGTACTGTCATTGACTGTCCATCTTCAATAGTGATGATAACATGAGTAAGAAATGTACATAAAACATAAGTAAGAAAATATTAATCATAAAAAATATTAAAACAAGTACACTATTAAAAATATAATACAATTTTTAGAAATATTTTGATTACAAAATCATCTAATATTTCTTGAACATGTAACTCTATTGTGCCCAATTTTTTAACACTATGAACAAAATTTTACATTATCTCTACTACCCCAATCCATTTTAATTTTGATGCATCTTGATTTCTTCCCTTCTCTCAAATCCATTATGGATATGAAATTATTGTTGGAAATAATATGTTTGGCTAGTACACAGGATTAGAAAGTGGAACAAAACAAGTTACCCAAACTTCACAATTTTTTTGTAATGTGAAATAAGGGGAAATGTATCGAGTGTAGTCTATATTGTTTGATAAACATCCTATTATGGCATGACTACACAGAATCTTGCTCTGCTGAAATTTTCCACAGGTGCACTTCCTTTGTCTCAATTCAACTATCTGCACATTGTTACCCTTCCTGGTGTAGTTATTATATGTTGTTGACACCGACATTACTCCATTCACTCTATCATAATTATTGACATTGTGTCCATGTGACTTTTGAACTCTCCTTTGTAGAATTCTTGTGGAAGTACAATGTATAGATCCGTAGAATTTATTGCATCAACAATTTTGGACCTATTCTTGTCGAATAATTCTACCAACTGGTGAAACAACATCTTCATCATTGCAGTTATTGGAAGACATCATAGTTTCTTGAGCATTTTATTGTATGAGGACCACCATCATGCACTAAGGACCATTTTTCCTTCTTTATGCGTCATAACAGTCAAACAATGGTCGATTTTGATTCTTTAACGTTTTCATGGTCTCCAAAAACATTCACTTTTATGGCTTCCTCCCTATAAATTTTTTTAAGAACTGAATAAAACTATTATTGAATTTCAACATAAAATTAGTTAAGATTATGATGCATACCAAGTTCATATATTCTTCAGGTTCTCATTCTTGAATTGTGCGTTGAAATTACTTGTGATATATCGAATGCAAAATATGTGCGGATTTTCTCTCCACATTAGAGATTGCATGGAATGTAAAATTCCCTTGTGTCAATTAGAAATAATGCAAACCTCCATAGAAGTAGGATGCTCATCCACCATTGTATATGGCAGTAAATTTATAAAGTACTCCTAATTATCATTGCTTTCTTTATGAAACAAAGAAAAAACAACTGGAAATATGTGATTGTCGCCATCAATTGCTTCGGCAGCAAGCATGCACATTTTGTACTTTTTGTATGTGAAAATGCCGTTAATGCATAAACAAGACTAGAATGCTTGAAAGCTTCTATGTAAGGGTTGTATGCATAAAATATTCTTCAGAAAGTACGAACATTTGGGAGTACCCGATTATTCAACAAAGTCTTCTCATGTTCAATATCCCAAAAACCCTTATTAAAAGAAGTTACTACATTGAAAATGGGCACAAAATATTGAAGCTCTCATCCCAATCTTTGGATTGATTCTTGATCGCCTTTTGTGCACTAACCACACAATTCTATAAGAAGGCTCAACACCAAATTGTTCTGTCAAGTAATTTCTAAAAGTAGCAATCTGGATATTTGGTTGTTTTTCTACTAATGCCTTTACATAATTGGACATCAATTCAGAAACTATATTTCTTTTCCCTACACGATCTGAAGGAACCACACACGTATGCGGGCAGGTGTATCTTGTGATACTCCAAAAATAGAATTATTTTTCCATTGCACGTAGTCTCTACTAACAACCATCGTAATTACATCGAACTACATATGTATTCTGCTTTGTTTCTTTGCAACAGAATTCTCTCTTCCTTTTTACCCAATGCAGTTTCACTGTAGATTTCACAGGATCCCTTGAAGGAAAAACTCCAGTTCTGGATGCCATACTTTGTATTTGCTGTATGAAAAATAGGTCATTCACCAAAAATAGTTGATACAAATTAACATCACGACTTTTCCTTAATGCAAGCCCCTCATCAGAGTCGTCTTCACTGTCAAACAACATTTCCTCGTCTCCTTCATCTTCCAATTCAACACCTACATCCTCGTCCTCATTCAAACAACCATGTGCATCCGCAAATTCATATTCCTCGTCATCATCATTGTTATCGTCAAATTCCTCAAACGAACATTTGAAAAAACAAGCCCACTCATCAAACGCAGCAACTCGCTACGACCTACCCTTTTCATTTTGAGCACTGTTGGACGAATGTCCAACAAACGTTCGAGGCGGTGCCACATCCAACACATCATACTCCAAAAACAACTCAATGAATGATAATCATGTAAAATGTCTCATCACTCTATACATGTTATCGACACTTCTATCATCTTTAATTTCATTTAGTCCAAACCAAAGGTTACCATGTTCAGATTCTATTGGAGTTCTAAATGCAATTCTAGTTATTGTTGCACTTTCATCAATCACATTCTTAATAATGCTACGTAAAACACTGTAGTACTGCACTTCTTCACTCAATTGAATAATAGTTGAGCATCCACCGACAAAACACATGCCATTTTCTCCATTCATAATGTGATGTCCATAAAATATTGCTAGTGATTTTGCCATCTATTTATTTTACACCACACATAAATTTTATTTGTTAAAATTATTCAAGTGTATTATGAGAAAAGTTATTTTATACTAAATAATTAAATATTCTTTCTCAGGAATTTTATTTCTTAAAAAGTTATTTGTTAAAATTTTATTCTGCATCTATTTATTTTAACTAATATAATCAACTAAGTATCTTAAAAATTAATAATAATGAAATATACATTTCTAAAAAAATAACTATTTATAATATACTTAAACATGCTTTCCAAAAAAAAATCAAACTTACATATCTTAAATACAAACATATATGTATATTATTATTATAATTTTCCTACAAACATACATGTATATATATTATTACAATTTTCCTACAAACATACATGTATGATATTATTATACAAAACACACAACAAAATAACACATTAGTCATAGAATACTTACCTCAAAATATAATTAATTTGTGAGTCTCCTTAAAAACTACAACAATTTCTACCTACAAATAAAAATAAAAACCAGTAAGTATTAATTAATCATGCAAAAAAAGGGCAAAAAAATGTATTAATGAAAAAAGTACTTATCTAATAATAATAATCATGTGTATTATAAAAAATACAATTGTGTTTTTCGTACTTAACAAGACACAAAATTATTTTTCTAAAAATTTAGCTTCATCAAAATGGACCTGTGTTTAAAAGAAGTTTGAATTAAACTATTTCTTTAAGAAGAAAATGGCTGAGTTAGAGAGAAATTGGTTTTGTTTTTATTGATTATGTGAGAGAAAACTTGACTGTGTTTGAGAGAAAATGGCTAAGGGGAACCCTAAAACCTATTGAGTGAACTTGTTGTGTTTTGCAAATGGCTGCAGCAAGGGACCGAATATGGTTGTTTGCAAATGGCTAGAGAAAAGGGTTGTATGGTTGTTTATAAAGAGGGTCACTCGGGTTCACGTACGAGAAAAGACAATAGGTTGTCCGCAACTTGTAGTTGGGGACATTGTCAAGAGTAGTCCACAACACAAGGTTGCAGAGTACGACCACATTAAGACAAATTATGTCGAATGCTCGCTGACATCTGACAGGCGTGGTAGACCTCGCATGACAAGGCCTTTTTTTGAAACTCGTAGTTGCCAACAAGGCATAAAAACAAATAGTTGCCCCAACTTTAAGTTTTGGACAAGCGTGAGAATCTGTGCCTTGTGTCAGCTTCTGTTGTCCACAAGATTCATTTTTTATTTTTGTATAAAGTATGCAATTCTGCAACTTTATCTTTCATTTCATCTAAAATCACCCTAATCTTATAATTATTTCTGAAAATACCCTGTAATGATAAATATTTTTTGGCTCCCCCTTATTGGTAAAAAGCCCTTTATTTTAGGATTTTCATTATCTACTTTGTTTAGATTACTCTCTATTTAATTCAAATAAACTTAGGATTCAATTAAAATCAACCTTCACTTAGACTGGATGCTTAATAAATAACGAGAACTCACATAGTGATTAGTTATTCCCTAAGGTATGATAATTGGGTCAAATTTCATTCACTTGTATTACTTGATGTACTTGCACAAATTAGGCACTTAGGTTTAGGCCGCAACAATAATATTTTTAATTTTATGATTTTATGAATGTTATAATATATTTAAGATTTATGGATGATATCATCGAAGTTAAAAAAGAGGAAATGGACAAGTACTTTAAGTGGTCAAGATTAATGAATATATTTTTATTTGATTGTTTAATAGAAGAGAAGGCAGAATGACACAAAGATGAAAAAAATGGACAAAAAGAAGGTTGGAAGAATACCCTTAAGTCCTTAAATATAGAATTTCAAAAGATTGAAAAAATAATTGACAAAATAAAGTCGTTGAACTGATTAAATACAATCCAAAAGTTGATGGGTTTGGCCATTGAAGTCTTAGATATAAAAAAAATGGATTTGAATGGAATAATATTACAAAGAAGGCTGAAGTAAGTTCAGAAGTATGAGATACTGTGATCAAGGTAAAATTTTCTATAATGACTTAAACTATCTTGATTGATGTTATATATTTTATTATTGTTTTATTATTATCTTTATTGTATGAGAAATCAAATTATAAAATGGTAAGAGAGAAAGAATTGTATTTTCTTGATGCACCTCGTAATTTGTTAGAGAAGATAGAGCAAAGGGAAAAAGTAATGAGGGCGAAAGAAAAGGTTTGCAAATGGCAAGAAGATTTGGAGTTTACCATTGAGAACATAGATGAGTTGCGAGCTACTAATGAGATATATTTTGAAAATTTTGACTCTTTCCCTCATTCTCCATTTGAGCCAACTGAAATTGATGATGATAATACATTTTCAACACCAATTAAAGAAAGACCATCTTCAAAGCCTAATAAAAAAAAGAAAAGCTTCGATTTCTTATGATATCAAAGATGAAGTCAAACAGGTGATTTCTTTGATGAAAGAAAATTCAAATGTCATAAGACTTACATGTGTGTGTCTGTACTTCAATGGAACACTACAAAAAAATTTAGCGTCTAACTTTTTGGACGCTAATGCATTTAGCTTCCAAGATACTAAAATGGTTGACGCTAAATTATTTTAGAGTCCACGTGGACACTAAAGTAATTTAGTGTCCACATGGACACTAAAATAATTAAAATATATTATAAAAGAATTTAGTGTCCAAGATGCTAAAATGTGTGGATGCTAATTAAAGGAAAAAAAATAAAATAATTAATAATTAATATTTGAATAAAAATTTTTGAATTATATATTTTAAATTAATAATTAATTTTTAAATTAATATTTGAAATTAATAATTAACATTTTAAATTGATAATTTAAAATATATTATAAAAGAATTTAATGGAATAATCAAGTAAAATATATAAAATAAAAAATCATATAATATTCGTACAAATAATAAAAAACAGCAAAAAAATAACTACACTAAAAGGTGGGCAGAGATGGTGGTGGCAACAGTAAAACGTCCTATAACTATTACATATTTTATCATGTAATTAACCAATAATTTACTTAAAATGTGAAATATTTAAAACCTTTTCCCTGTAATAATACTTTTATCTAAATCGTAAGTTAGGTATACATATAATAGTATACAGCCAGACATGTAGCTCGGTCTAGAACGTAGCTCGTGTTAGTATAATACGCCCCATGGGCACGGTCCCGTACTGTACTACTACATTCTTGTTCATCTCCAATACATAATTCATGTTTCTCAGACATGGTTTGTATGCAATTACTGTATCCATATAAACAACAAATTGTCAACCTATTATAAATCATACCTATCTATTTAATTTCATATAATAGTCATTTCATATAAGCATAACAACACACATATCATACAACAACTATCTATTCATATAACTATACATATGATCCTATTTGACGGTAGAGAGATGAAGTGTTACGGAGCGACAGCTGACCCACTTCCTGATTTGGCTTCTATGAACTTCTATTCTTTTCCTGTTCCTGAAACACATATATCGCAGTTGTGTGAGTTGCGGGCTTAGTGAATAATCATATGTATAAGTATTAATCCATTTCAGTATTTTTAGGATCTGTTTTATTTAACTATAGAACTTATCCTTATTTCCTTCATATCTAGATAATGTAACATTTTCCTATCACCATATCATCAACAATCATAATCATATCTATAATGGTATCGTTGATATCAAACATGCAATACTGTACAGCCGAAGCTATCAAACTATATAGCCAAAGTTGTGTTCCTGTACAATCGAAGCTGTGATCCTGTACAGTCTAAGCTGTGATCAGCGCTAATATCCTAGACAGCCGAAGTTGTGATCCTGTAACCACTATATGTATATCACACATATATAGCGTTCACGTACCTGTTCGCTTTTTATGTCCTGTACCTGTTCACTTTCCATTTTCGTATTTTACTTTTCATTTTCATATCTTGTACCTGTTCCCTTTTCATTTTCATATTCATATACTATTCAATTTCATTCAATTACTATCATATCTATCCATTTTCATATATGCACTATTCATTCTCAAATAACCATCATAATAATAAATCATATAGTTGATATTTAAAGTGAGTAGATTACTCACATACATGTGTGTTTATTTCCCTTTTTACCATATTATTATATTTTATATAACCTTGCATTTACATTTATTCATTATCTTTTTGGAAATACAATCATATTTCTTGTTAATAAGATTATTTCTATGGATCTGAAGTCATGAATGGTCATGAACTTCCTTATCGTATTTCTTTCTATATAGTTTTTTAAATGTACTTTTCTATTCATTCTCCTTGTATCTTCTGTACGAATATTTTCATATTATATTAACCATACTATCTAGTTATCTTTATAGGAATTTAACTATAACTATACTATTCCTATCACATCATCACACTTATTCATATGCATATGCTTCTAATTTTTGTATGAACTATAAAGTTATCTTCACGGTGATTTACATGCATGTTTCAGTCCTTTCAAAATCATAATCAATCATCAAACCAAACACTTCAACTATAGACCTCGTGGCATATGTGTAACCCTTGCAAGACACATCAACAAAAGCACACTCTAGCAATTCTAACAATTTGTATAAATCAAATCAATGATCATTCTTTCAAGATCAACATATCATGCCATTTAATTATCTTTATTTTAGGTGATCACCCATCAATTATATTTAAAAGTGAGTCTGAATTACTCACCTGTGATTCCGTATTTTTCTGGAGCTCCTCTAGCCTCTGATCCTGTCCCGTTAACTCAATCAACTCTTGATATAATCATTTACGATATCCTCTATAAATATCAATCTAAAAAATATATTATACCCAAAAATCCAATATTTTTTCTTACCGTTCACACTGTGGTTTTCCAATATCGATTATAGAAATCAATTCCCTGCTCGATTCCACGATCTATTACATGTCCCCGGCTCGATTCCTGGCTCGTTACTCTTAAATCTCTCTTTCTTGCTCTCCCCTCTTTCCTCACTTTCTCTTTTTTTTCTCGACTCTCTCTCCTTTTCTCTCATTTATTTTTCCAATTTCCTTAGCTATCTGAACTTCTCTTGCTTGCTTTCCTATTTATAATTGAAACTTAACCTTGTCATGCTTCAATTTCTACAACATTCTAATTTTTCAACAGATCAACAAAGTACGTGCGGCCATCGAAAACTATGTGTGGTCGTGCCCACTCCTTGTACTTTACTACCACCCCTTGTACTTTACTCTCACTCCTTGTACTTTACTTCCACCCCTTGTATTTTACTCTCACCGCTTGTATTTTACTTCCAACCCTTGTAATTTACTCTCATCCCTTGTACTTTATTTCCACCCCTTGTACTTACTTTACTTTCCTTCCTGAAACTTCATTATCTATATATTAATTAACTAAAGCTATAGCAGTTCTCTCTTTGAAAGACAAGTGTCTGTTTTAAACAATGACACCTTACTCCCTAACCATATAATTTGTATAGTTACGATTTTCTCTTTTATAAAATCAACCACACTTATCATTTTACTTTCTTTTAACTAACCCATTTTATTCTTTCTTCAACAGTTCATCTTCTTCTTATCATCTTCCTCTTTTATTCTTTCATACAAAACAAATTGACTTTTATGAGAGGTTGTTCAAGGAACATGCACACCAAGATGTGAAACAAACCAGGTAAAAAGATGAGCATAATTGCTTCACTCTACAAAGTTTTATGCACTCTGGTTACTTGAATGTTAGAAACTTGATATTGTCCTCAACATCGCCATCACCTTTCATTTATTGCAGTTGTAGTTTGTTTACGTTCTGTTGTCAATGGTATCTTTGTAATTCAAGAAGCTAGGTTAGTTTGTTGAAGATAACAGTCTTGCCCACATTTTGTCGGTGATAAGAAGCTTATTTCTTCTCATTTTCTCAATAATTTGCCGCACAAAATAAGCTGAAAAGGTGATATTAAGGATTTTGATTTTCATGTATTCCTATCACTTGGTGTACCTAAGATTAAAATTTTCACAGTATCCACAACTCAAAAAAGCTGAATTTGGTGGAAAAAGAGAAAGAGATGGCAAGGAGAAACAATGAAACTTATTTTTTCTAAGAAATAGCACCCCATAAAAATGATATATAAGTATGTCATACCTTTACAGAACCAATGGTGACCCGGTGTATCTTTCAATGGCACCATGAATGGCATTGTGAATTAGGAGAGTACAATATACATTGCCAGGTGTATTGTTGGGAACAACACAGATCATGTAAGTGAGATCTACAATACAAACCAAGCTTTGATAAATTCAATTGCGTACTTCATAGTATAATGCTCTAATGGGATGGGAGATTTAGAGCTGATTAGCCTATTTAATTTAGACTTATACTCGCTTTCTCTTTAGCAAAGTGATCTTGCAGAAAGAAGAATAAGTTCATTTTAGTCTTTAAACCAAACCAGAAAACATGTAAGAAGCAAGAATAAAATTCGTGGTTTTGTGTAACCAGAACGAACAAGAACTGGAGTGTGTGGAAGAAAAAGTGAGAGAGAGCTATCAGTTTACATTGGCAATGGTAACCACCAAAATGGTGAGGGGCGACGACAGAGTAAATGACTGGTGGTGGACGATGCGAGAGTTGCAGCTTGGAGGAGTGGAAAATGCAGAGAATGGATGGTGTGGAGAGGAGTATTGGTCGTGGCTAGAGAAGTGGAAAAAGAGAAAAGAAAAGCAGGAAGGTCCAAAAAAAAGAAGGAAAAGAAAGAAGGAAAAGACGAGAGAAGGAAAGGTGTCAGGAGGTGATGGCAAAGTGTGAATGAAAAAATAGGAAATTAATATTGTAGGATGTAGTGGAGTGTTAAGATAAAGAGAATAAGTTATGTAAAAAGTCATAAACATTTTTTTTTAAACCATAGAAGATAGATCCCATTCATTATCAATAAGAAGCTCATAATGTGTAATTATTCAAAAAAAAATAGCTTTGTTATAATTTATGTTGTAATATTATAAAAAAATTTCAATTAATAACATATCAGGCTTATGTTTGTTATTTGGTGAATAAAAGTTGTAACTTTATCAGTTGAAAAATTATGTTAAAATAGAACATAGGATTTACCTTACTTCTTGAAACATATTTTCTAAATTAGATATGGTTGAGTTTTTATCCATTAATTAATTTTTTAATTGATTTTATAATATTAAAATTCTCTAAATATATAATAATTTGTTAATTACGTTTTAGAGAATTTAAATTAAATTTAAATATGCATAATTTGTTTTGTGAATAATCACACATTATGAGCTTCTTTCTAACTTATTCCCTTAAAAATGAAATTGAAAATGATATGTTTTGAAAAATTGAAGGAAATCTTCTAACTTCCTCTTTTATTTGTAATTAAATTATACTACGATAAACTTTATCAGAATTTTAAATTGATTATTACTAGGTTTATTATTTATTAATTAGGCAATTAGAATGCCTTATATGAACATATTTTTTAAGCATACTATCGAAGTATTTGATGTAAACAATGGTGCTAGTCCTTCTATCGAAGGTGAGGAAACAATGTATTATCGAGGTTTAAGTTTATTTTTAGTCTTAAAAACAGAGCACAAATGATGATGATGGTTTGGTTTTTGATGAAAGGGACAATTCATATTTTTAACAATTTATTTAATATAATATTTTCTCCGTGAAATTTTGCAGGCATTTTTACTAGTTTTATATATATTTACAATCAACTTTATATCAACTCATAATAAATCTCTTATTTTGTTTAATTTATCAATTAAATTATTAATTTCATTAATATTTTTACAAGCAGGATGCATGGTCATCTATGTGTGACTGGGAGAAGTAAAGCTGGATCTGCAGCTGCATATCCACAAAGCACTGCTCTAGTGTATCGAGACTAGTACATAGTTGTTGTTCTCCAAGCTGATTTCCATCACATGTGTGGCGTCTTGACGAGGATTATGAATATTCTCGGAGACAAAATCTAAAGCAGCATCCCCGATGCCAAAAACAAACCTTCAGGGTTAACCCCGCCTATGGCCTCTAAGTATGCATCACAGTGGTCCTGAAAGCTCGTGCTGCCCTCCGAAGACAACTAGCTAAGTGCAAACTAGGCGCTTGCTTGATAAGAAAATCAAATTATAAATAAAAAATTTGAGTTAACAAAAAAATTTAAAAGAGATTGTGAAAAGTTACTGACATGAATCCCCGCTGATCTCTCGTCAATAAAACAGGTCGGATCCTCGCAGTGTATGTGTATCCGCATGAAAACTTCTAGTGGAGCCACTCATTGTCCAAGCTCGACCTCCTTAAAGTTTGTAAATTATAAAAAACTTGTTAGAAATTATAATAATTGAATTAAAAGTAAATATTAAACAAACTAAATAATAATGAAAGTATAAAAAATGTACATCATCTCGCGGTGCTGGCAGTGCGTGATCGACCCCCAGTTTGCAAGGCTGGCTGTGAAAGACGATTCGCTTTTTGTTTTGGTAACTTGACTTGATACTCTAGTGTCCCCCAATATGCCATCCAAACGTCCCAAGTCAACGAATCGATCCATTGGGGCTATCGCATTCGTTGACGGGCTTTCTGAAGTAAACTGTCATATTTACGACCAGCCTGCTTTTCCTACTGGGCCTAGACTTATTTATCCGTCATCTTCAGAGACGATGGGGTGAAATTCCACTGCAATTTCAAATAAACTAGCATATGAAAAAAATTAAACTTAATATTTTTGAAAAATTATATATATGTATATACCTTCCAAACTTTGAACCATCTCCTTTTGGTTTTCTTGCTGGCCTATCTAAATTTTGGCACTGACAGATCGGGTGATAACGTGATAATCCATGTGGAATATCAACTAATTTGGTTAAGGGTACAATCTACAATATTTTAAATAATTATTTAAAAGGATAATTAATTAATGGTGAATTTTGTAATTATATATAATAATATTTAAATTACTCACTTGCCATCTGGTCATCGAGTTAAACAAAAGATGGCATATGGATCAAAACATTGCAACTGTGAAGGCCGACTTACAGGCACAGCAATGGAAGTGGACACCGCGTGATCATATGGTGCGGGCTGAGGACCCAAGCGAGCGGTAGGGTGGAGAGGAGCAGAGTCTGGAAAACCAAATTCTACTACCATGACGTCAATGTCAAAATCATCCTCCGTAAAATCAAAATCTGAATTGACGGGCGTCGTGGGTGACACGTAAGACGGTGTTGGCGTCAACATAAAATGTGATGGGCCGGGAGATGTGCTGGGCTGGGAGATGTGTGAGGGGCAGCCGTCGATGGGGTTGGTTAAGTGTGGGAGGGGTGAGAAGGTGCAAGGTCAGGCTGTGATCCCTGCGGAGGTGCAGGGGAGTCAACCCTTGTGGGGGACGAGCACTCCATCTACCGTGACCAGAAGCTCTATGACCAGACATACTAAAAAATTTGTAACATTAATTTTTATTTTTTTGAGTTAATTAAATAATTAATTTATAATTAAAAATCTTAATGAAATTGTAATTATACAATTCTACATAATAAAAAAAATACACATTACACGTAAATAAGTCATTATTCACTAACATTTATGTAATTCACTAAAAAATATTTATGTCAATCAAGCTTATCTAATTCACTATACATAATCTAATTTATAGCTATAACAATTAAATAAATATACAAATATAATAATGATAACAAAGACTTTAATGTATAGTAAAAAAATTACTTTACGCAAAAGCTAGCAGAATCAGAGAAATCTACGAAGTGAAAAGTGAATTTGAGGAAAAAAGTGAGGAGAGAGAAAAGTCACATATATATAAACTGGGCATTTTTTAGAGTCTACTTGGACGCTAATTTGTGTAATTAGAGTCCAGCACGTCACATAATTCCTGTCTCTTTTTTTCATTTAGCGTCCATGTGGACGCTATTTTATTTTTAAAAAAAATTAATTTTTTAATATTTTGTTTTGAATTTTTTTAATATTTTTTATTTTTAAATTTTTTACGACTTCATTCTTCATCATCCTCGGTATTTTCATTGATATCAAATTTTTCTTCCGGATTTGTTGTTTCGTTGCTTAAATCGTCTTCGGCATTTTCTTTGAAAATAATTCTTCCAGTTTGTAACGCCCTGAAAACAAAATAATTTAAATAATATGCAAATTATGCTAAAAGAAAATGAATCAAAAGAAAAAGGAATTAAATTATAATAGAATATATATATACATATATGAATATGATGAAGGTGTTGGCATGCAAAAAGAAGCACGACTTTTGCTTAGTTTCACTTTAGGTCTTGCCATGATTGAGGATCGTGCCATGAAGAAGAAATTGGCACGAGACGTGCCTGATTAAATTGGAACTGTGCCATAGATATAAAAAAGGGATGAGACGTGCTAAAATTAATTAAACCGTGCCATTGCTATTCAAATGTGGTGATTGTTTTTATTTTCTTAGTTACTTCTAGAAACTATTAGAAAACACTCAGAATTGAGAAATAATTGATAGAACCCTAGAGATCAATCGAAGGCCGATTCTTCCTGGGAATTAGAGGAATTTTTATGAGGAAACTATCTTATGAAAAGTAAGTTTTTATTCTTTATGCATTTCCGTCTATTTCTACAATATGATGGGTAAAAGAAAGGTTACGAGTTTAGGTTGTGAAGATGGAAACTGATGAATTGAATATTGAATTAATTAAGATTAGTTGCTATTGAATTAACAAAGAGATAAGTACGCTTTATTAAGATTAAATCAGCAAGTGTGACCTTAGAATGTGAATTGGGTGTTGTAGTTATGAGGAGGAAAGTTGAGTTAAGTGAAGTTTGATTTTATTTAAGTAAATATATATATAGAGAGATTGCTGAATGTGTAATTATGGGCATATTATTGATACGAGGTTTTATTTGAAACTTGGATTGAAGTTGGCTTGAAGCTGATTTTACGGAGTTAAGGTAAGGGGGTTTCTTCTTGCCATTGGTATATTATGTTAAGCTTAGTATTATGATTCATATGATTTGATTATGACTTTTGCTTGATGAAACCTTGGATTAATAATACTATGGTGTAGTTATGTATATAATTATATGAGTTTAGAGTTAATAATGGTAAGTGTTTTATTCTTACTCTTAGTATGAATATGCTTATTGAATTAATTTGAAGTGTGAAAGAATTAATGTGTTCTTAGAATAAAAAATTAATATTAAAGAAGCTGAGAAAGCTTAAGTGAAAGTAAGTGAAGTTGTAACTTGTAAGTGATTCCATGTTTACATAAATAACTTGAAAGTGAAATTGTAAGTGTTCTACACTTACTATGTTTATGATCTTGAGTAATTGAATGGTATGACATCATGGAACCTTGATTTAATGGAACCTTGATTTAGTATGTAAATAGAATTGACTGGGATATGCCAATGATGAAATGCTTAGTATAATAGCATGATTATGTTTTGGTTCTTATGACATAAGTTTGAATTGAATGAGGCTTT
>CANYCX012182458.1:0-10501 GCA_948193385.1 Breynia disticha f. nivosa | reverse complement strand
GAGTTATAAATTTTCAAAAACTTTGATAAAATAGCGAATGACGTAAGTTTACGAGTCTATTGGGAATGCTCATATAGAAACTTAAAACACAATAAAACCCATCATCCATGTTAAATAAAAGACTCATCAACTCACTTTAATAAGTAAAAGATATTCTTTTTATTTTAAAATAGATGTTCGTACATAAATTAAGAATATA
Source organism: Breynia disticha f. nivosa (assembly GCA_948193385.1). Classification (NCBI taxonomy): domain Eukaryota; kingdom Viridiplantae; phylum Streptophyta; class Magnoliopsida; order Malpighiales; family Phyllanthaceae; genus Breynia; species Breynia disticha. The sequence goes on along the minus strand of CANYCX012182458.1, from coordinate 10,302 downwards.
TTTAATATTTTAATTAATACTTAGTTAATTATTTTATTATTTTATTTGAGTATATTAAAAATTAATAAATTAAATTTATATTAGAAATATAAAATTGTTAAATAAATATTAAATATTAAATTAATAGCACAAACAACATATAATATGAAAAAAAATTAAAAGTATATATTTATTTTAGAGCTAAGGGAATACAAAACAAATAATTAACAAGTTCAAATTTCAAGTTTAAGTTTAAAGTTCAAATTTAAAAAGAAGTTCACAATATTATTCGTGATAATAGAAATTGCGTAAATAGACTATCATTAATCTTGTATAAATAGACTTTTCATCTCTATATTCGATGTACATTTTTAAATACGTGCTGTTACTTTGTATAAATTACATATTAATACTAACTTAAATATTAGAATTAAATCGAGAAAAAATATCATTCATTTCTCTTACTTTTTCTTTACATATTATCATAAAAACATCGTTGAATCTTTATTGTTATTCAAAGAACAACTAATACCAAACACCTTTATAATTTATCCATTTTTACTGATTCTAATTCAATATAAAAAAATAAAAATAAATAAATAAAATAAATAAAAGAAAAAAATAAATTGAAAATGGACAAGTGGAAGAAAAGCAGAAGTTGGAATGTAGCGTGTAAAAGCAGACGCGTGTTAACGCAGGAGTTCGCAATTGTCACCAACTTTCTCACACACACGATTTCCGGCTCGATAACATAATTAATAAACAAACGATTAGATACGACGCGAGCTTTACACATTTAATTTTTATAATTTTTATATTATAAATAATAATATCTTATAAAAAACTATTGATACAATTACGATTCATCAACCTAAATTGTCACTTCTACCGTCAAGTCAAATATGCCTATCTCTGTTAAGAGTTTTCAAATTTTAAGAAAAAAAAATCGAATTAGCCCACGAATCAAAAATAAAAATTTCAAAGAGACCTTATAAACTAATAAGTTAAATTTTGTGTATCTTTCTTAATGTCATTAAGAATTTTGCACTCTTTTTTTTGTGAAGCCTCGGTATCCTCGATCCACTGGGCCGAGATTAATCCGGTTTGGGAAGGAGTTGGGGGTTAAGGTTCATTTCTCTTCCAATCGACGTTGCGGGGGATCGAACCGTGGTCCGCCCTACCAAGTTCAACCCTCATTATCACTGAACCAAGAGGTCGTTGGTACGAATTTTGCACTCTTAATATGCGGGTTAATCCTTTTTACGATAAGAAGAAGGATATCTACCTCTAGAACAAGCAATCATATTACTATTTCACTTTGGACGTCTTACAACCAATCATGAAAAAACTTGCAGACATGCAACATCATCATCATGATCCACTTTTATTTTTTAATTTTTAACAACTACAAGAACAACAATTGAACTACATTATAATCTGTTCAAAGGTAGCTTCAGAACTTAGGTTATAGGTCCACCTACTGGTTGTTACCATTTCAAACTCTCTTAAGCAACTTAAAAAAACGACACCACCAACCCTCTTTATCTTCTTCGCTGAACTTTCCTCTTCCATGCACCTCAGAAACCCGCCCCTCTTTCTTTGGTCACGTGTGATATAAACTAAGAATGATTGAGGAGGAAACTATTATACTGTTTTAATGATACTGTAGTAGTTGTCTGATGTCTCTGCAAGTAATATAAAATAGTTGGTGTTGTCCACATTGGCAAGTTTATACTTAGTTAACCACCTTATTCCAACAATAATATAATAAGATCAGTCGGTGTCTAGTGTTCCAATCATAAGCAGGTTTGTTGTGATGATAATATATCATATCTCTAGGGATTGCTTTTGTCTCGCTGTGTTTTTTTTCCTTTTTTCTTCCTTGTGTTCCCTGTGGCGGGTGCATCATTTCGAAAGCTTTTTGGCCTTTGAGGTATTTTATTTTGAAAACCCTTTTTTCTCTTTATGTTTCTCTGTCTTAAAATCATGATTGTTCTTGATATTATGTTCATGATGGATTTCTGGAGTTTCAAAAGTTGTTACTTGGTCAAAGTTATTACAAAGACTTTGTTTCTATGTTGATGATTGTTGATTGATTATGAATAAAAGGGTTTGTGAAGTGATGATCGTGATGATGAAACCTGGAGTAAGGTTTCTTTCTTAAGTAGTACTCGTTTTTCAGTTGTAACTTTTAATGGATTGCTTTATGAATTTGAGATTATTCTCTTGAAGAATGAATTTTCTGGCTTTTACCCCCTATCTCTGTTGCTAGCTTCTTTTAATTCTGTGTGTTTTTGAAATTGTTTATTACTGATGAATAGAAATTTGAAGGGGTTTTGAAGCTATTGGTGTCCATCTCTAGTTTGAACTGTAAATTTCTTTTCGTTTGCCTTTCTGAAATCATTTGAATTCTGAGTTCTCGCTTCACCCAAGATTGATATTTGGCTTGCCTTTCGAAATATTGTAAATTTTGTAGCTACTTTTTACGAAAAATCAGCTAAAGATGTGTGTTTAAACGAGTTCTTTTGATTTGTTAGGACTTGTAGCAGATTTACATGAACTTGTGACGGGGAAGAAGCAAGCTATGGCTACTTATTATCCAAGTTTGAGTAGCCAAGGCGACAACTTTCAAACTCAATATCCAGTAGATCAGAAACAACAGGCCTTTTACTCTGAACTCCCTCCCTATGTCACCAACATATCAATGTACAGTCAGCCTTCTGCAGCCGGATCGTACTCGGAAATTTATCCTGCAGATTGTTCTTTGTCTTCTCGGAATCCTGCCGTTGAAGCCAGAAATGAAATGCTTTTCATTCCACCGACAAGCAACACAATTGGTTGGAATGGGAAGTTAAACACAGGAGCTGGTAATACAGTCAGCAGCTCTTTAAATGGAGATCCTCAAGGTGTTCACAGAACCGATCATGGAGTTGTGGATGGTGAACAGAATTTTCACTTTCAGGGGTTATCTCTAAGCCTTGGCACACAGATGCAGGCTCCAGGTGTTTCTGCACCTTCTTTAGAGCAGCATTTCCCGTCTGCTTTTGGTGCACAACTTACTACTGGGGAACATCAGAACAATCTTCTGTCATTTCTAGAACAAAAAAATGGCCATCAAAACAAAGATGCATATGAATTGTCGTGTTATGAAAATAGTATGTTAGCATGCAAGTACCTGAAAGCAGCACAGGATTTGCTTGATGAAGTTGTAAGTGTAAAAAAGGCACTAAAGAAGCAAAAATCCAAGAAATCCTTGGACAATTCCAAGGATTCTGAGATTAGACCTAACAACCAATCTGACCACAACGAGTCTACTTCTGAGTCCTCTTCTGAGCTGTCACAAGAAGAACGACAAGATTTGCAGAACAAGAAAACCAAGCTACTGGCCATGCTGGAGGAGGTAAATCCATTGCATTGATCTCATCTTTTCCACTAATGTTTCTTTAGTGTTGCATTTGCACAATCATGTTCAGGCCATGATAGCTTAGCTGAAAGATTTTAATGCTTTCTATACAGGTAGACAGGAAATACAGACAGTACTACCATCAAATGCAAACTCTGGAATCATCTTTTGACATTGTAGCTGGTCATGGAGCTGCAAAATCATACACTGCACTTGCCTTGCATACAATTTCTCGCCACTTTCGCTGTTTGCGAGACGCAATCAGCGGACAGATTGAAGCAATCAGGAAGCGACTTGGGGAGCAAGATGCGTTAAGCAGCCAAATTGGAATTCCTCGCCTGCGCTTTGTGGATCACCAACTCAGACAACAGAGGGCTCTCCAACAACTTGGTGTGATGCAACACACCTGGAGACCTCAGAGAGGGCTTCCTGAGAGCTCCGTCTCAATCCTTCGAGCTTGGTTGTTTGAACATTTCCTTCATCCGTGAGTACAAGAACATTGTCACTATTATTGTTACTAATTTTGCTTCTGTTAACTATGGATCTTAACTTGCTAATGTTTGCTGATATTTTCCTCTTATCAGATATCCAAATGAAACAGAAAAATTGAAGTTAGCAAAACAGACAGGATTGACAAAAAACCAGGTAGGAAAATTTGAAGTATTGTTCTACAGAAGACTACATCAGGGTTTATCTGGAATTTCTAATATTTTGCTTTGATCAGGTTGCAAACTGGTTTATTAATGCACGAGTCCGTCTTTGGAAGCCAATGGTTGAGGAGATGTACAAAGAAGAGTTTGGTGATTCCAAAACAAAATCTAAATCTTCTTTAGAAGATGCAAATAATGCATTTGGCGAGAATAATTTGGCACCCGAGAACAGTCGAGAGGAGCTGCAGGACTGCGTGACTTCTACAGCAGCTGAAATTGACTCATATAAGGATCACAACTTACTTCAGAACAATTCTCTTGGCCTCAAAATCACTGATTCCGAGATTGTGAAACTGAATTGTGAAAAAAGATTGGACATTGATGACCACAGCCTTTATCCTGATGAGAAATTCTCCGGAGACGAGAATGTTGCTGGAGGACTCATATCTGACTCTATGGCATATGGTATATCAGAATTCAATGGATTTACAGTTGGAAAACAAGTTTCACTTGCACTCGGACTACAACATAACGAAAATGAAGCATTCGTTATGCCATCTGGAACTCATGTTAGAGGTAATAATATAACTCCTGAAGCCATGGATTATCTGTGTATGAATCACGGAAAGCAGCAAGACAGATTTGGAAATGCTCATCTGTTATCTGATTTTGCACTGTGAAAGACAATTCGATTTTAGTTCTGCGAGTTAGTATAATTCCAATAACCGAAAACAGAAGAATTTGATCTGTTTGTGTACAAGTTGTAGTTTAGAGCTGTATATATGGAATGTGCAAATACTTTGGTAAAAAATGTCATTATACTTGTAGAAACACAATAAAAAGATGATAATGGAATTGCAGAATTCTCTTTGTTGTACTACTTGCCGTTTCTTGAAACGTACGTGTCGTGTCTAGTCCTATAATCCTGTCCTTTTTACGCATTTTTTCCGTAATACCGTCTCTCTTTGTTGTGTCCTCTGCATTTCTCGGTAGTCGGACTATTTAGCCACAAATTGCAGAGTCCTAGAATTGGATTAACAGATTCAAAGCCTTGAGCAAGTAATTTCTCTGAAACAGAGTTTTCAGGTTGACTGAATTCCCTTTTTTTTCCTGCTAGCTTCACACTTTGTCTTTATCCTATTTGAGGCAGACTAAATTTTCTGGCAGCTGATTTGTGGTCTCAATTTAATATTCCTTCTGCATTCTTTCTGGTTTCTTTGATCCTAGCATCTGATTGCAGTGGTCTTTTTCAAATATTTTTTGCTTCTATCACTCTATATAATGTCTTATTTGGTTTATTCACTTTACTTCCTTTCTCAGTTCTTTAGCCCATCCTTCTTCCAGACCATCCTCTTATGCTTAACCTTTTCCCTTTGATTATCAAAATCCTTACCACTCCATTCAATCATTTCACCCTTGACTTTAATTACTTTTCTCACTGAGAAATGATTTAAGCATTGATGGGCTATTTGCATTATGACCAAACCAAGAGAAAACTCACGGCACTAAGTTGCGTAATTATGCGTGAATTATACAATGAGAACTGTCCTCAACGAGAATCCTTCTTATTTTACTTCTCACAATTATAATAAGTTAAGATGAAATCTACTTTAGGGTGGTCCAAATATGCCTCTTGCTTCATGCACACAATTAGCTTACAAGTGTGGGGCATTTCAGGTCCTAGTAAACAACAATGTTAAGGGAACCAGAGAGTGACAACTGGTGGAGGCCAAAGGAACAAAAATTTCAATCATTACTAAAGCATCCATAAAGGGACTAAGCCATAAACATGCTTTCAGAATAAGTCTTATCAGAAGAATCAATATCACCTCCTACAACATACCTCACAACACCATATTTATGCCCCCTCTACACTGCCTTCTTTCCCTATGTGGTTTCTGCAAAATAATGTAATTTTTACCTTGAGCCAGAAAGAAAAAGAAAAGAAAAGAAGAAGGAAGGAAGAAGTTCTATTTAGAGGTGTAAATGAACCGGACTGTTCGCGAGCAACTCGAGCTCGAACTCGATGAAAGCTCGTTTGAGCTCAGCTCCTTTACAATCAAGCATGTTCGTGAACAAAATGTTATGCTCGAATAGTTAAACGAGTCGGGTCTGAACAAGGTAGTCCTTACTCGAAAGCTCGAGAACTTCTATTTATTTTCTATTCATGCTTGAAAGATTGTGATATGATCAAGTCCTTTCAACATCTCCATGCATGATTACAAACACCTAGCAGAAAAAAGTTAGATATTCCAACATGTTTACAGATTCAGAAACAGACAATCTTAAAACTGGGAGTGTGCAAAAGCCAGCCCACTTTTTCTTCTTCTTTTGCAGGATGCAGAAACAAAGTTAACAGAACATTTTTTGACATATTTAAAACCCCTCTCTTTTTCTGTCTTTGAAGAGAGAGAATTGAGGTGAAAGTGGTTTTTTGAGTTTCCCAAAGAAATGTGATTGCAGGAACTAAAGCTGAAACCTTGATGCTTTTGCTTGTTGCTTTATGATGCAGGGATTTTGGGGACCATTTTTAGCTGTCAGGTTTAGCATCCTGTTTACCCAATTATCTTCCATTTTTTCAACAGCTCGCTAAGACCTATGCTTATAGCTGATATTGCTTTTAGCTGCTCAGATTTGGCCTTGTTCATCTTTCGCACTGAGGATGAATAGGAAGTTCATTACTCCTCTGCAATACATTATTATAATCTGCTATAAGGCATGTAAATTTTTTTAGAGATTTAAAGTTTCGGAACGTATAAATTTAGTTTAATACATTAATTAGACAAAATAGTTAAAAATTAGGACAAAACTAAGAATTTATACTTATCTCTTTTATAAATAGAATATCTTGTTCTACGTAGATCACATTTATCAAACACGTAAATTTACTTGTGTTCTCTTTGTTTCTACGGTTGTTCCATCGCTAAAATCCCTAGCCTCTTTTTTTTGGGTTTGGTGCTTTGACTGTGGAGGCTTTTTTGAAGGCTTAATTACTCAATGAGGGTTTTGAGTTAGTTGAAAAATTCTGATTAACATATTCTTTTGTCTTGTTTTCAGCTCCATGAATAGTTCTAGCTTGGCCTAAACCTGTAGAGCTATATATTTTTCAAACAGCTATTTACTTAAACAATCTCATTTGCTAGCTTATCACATGCCATTTTCAATCTTTCTTATACTTTTCCTGCACAAAAAAACTGGATTCCTCCTGCTTGATTGAGTTCATGAAGATGGTTATATAGCTTGACTCATTTTGATGCTTCATAATGCAGGATTTTCTCTTGGCTCCTGATTTAAGTTGCTTTAACTACAACTGAGGACCCAATTCTTCTTCAGTACTTCAAGTCATAGCTTCAGATAGCTTCCACTTAAATGATCCAACAACCTGTCTGTGCACTTCCCTTATCCTCATGAATGTATGAAAACCCTTAAATTCTTCGTTCCTGTCTGTCTTTCTCTCTTCATTACTTCAGAATTTGAGCATTTCAGTGCATTTTAGACTTTATAATGCTGTTGTTGTAAGACGTAGATTCATACTTTGTTGCTACTTAACAATGGTTTCACAAGACTCGCCCCAGAATCCTGCTTCTAGTATGGTACATCAATTTATTGTCTCCGACAATATTGCCAGTCACAGTCAATATGAGAACCAGAGTTTCAATGGTTATGATTCAAATTTGAGTGGCAACAACACGTTTCATCAGTCACTTGGAATGTTTCCAAGCCATACTAGACACTTGATGGATCTTCTTGGATCAGCCAGTGAGACTAACCAAAGAGCTCAGAGGCTCTCATTGTCTCTTGGGTCTCAATTGCTCTTCAATCCAACTGAGTACAGGCAAAGATCTTCTGATTTGGATGTTTTAAATCCCGGTTACATGGTTTCCGGTGAAGGATCAAAGGAATGTATAGACCAGGGTCTTGAACAAGTCCATGGTGATTATTCTTCTTTGACTGGTAATGCATTTCCTACATCAACAAACCCTTTGAGGAGATTATCTCCATCTTGTAGTGGAACAGAGTTTACATTTACGCTTCAAAATTCGAAATATTTGAAGGCAGCACAGCTTCTGTTAGAAGAACTTGTTTCAGTCAACAGCAAGGAAGTGGAAATTAACAATCAGAAGTTTGTAGGGAAGTTATTCTGCGGCGGCCGGAGAAAAGCTCTGCAACTTTCTGCAGAACTAAAAGCAGAATGGTCTAGTAGTGGAATCCTGCCAACAGAGAAACAAGAATTGCAAGTTAAAATTGCCAAGATGGTAGAATTATTAGACGAGGTATGACAAAGAAACATTATTAAATTTCGTTTTTCTTCTCTTAATTTCATTTCATGTTTCCAGGTTGAAGGCAGATATGAAAAATATTATCATCAGCTGGAGCAAGTTGTTTCATCTTTCGAGGAAGTTGCAGGTTTAGGAACTGCTAGATCATACACAGGACTAGCTCTCCAAGCCATGTCGAGGCATTTCTGCAACTTGAGAGATTCCATAGTTTCTCAAATCAATGTTTTAAGGAGAAAATTCTCACAAGATTTGCCAAAAATCAGCACAGGACTATCTCAACTCAGCTTGTTTGATAGAGAAATGAGACACAACCGTATTCCCCTTCAGCAACTTGGATTGATTCAAAGCCAAAGGCAAGCATGGAGACCTATTAGAGGCTTGCCAGAGACCTCTGTGGCCATCCTTCGTTCATGGCTATTCGAGCATTTTTTGCACCCGTAAGTTCCTGCAAAATAAACTTCAGCTTTACTCATGATTAGAATATGTTGTCTGACATTGTTCTTGGATTTGAATAGGTATCCAAATGATTCTGAGAAGTTAATGTTGGCATCACAGACTGGCTTATCTAAAAATCAAGTAATTAATTTCAGTTTTGCTTGATTTTCTTCAAAGATTCTTCTGAATTTGCCTGATTTGAAGTCATGATTTTTATGTTGCAGGTCTCAAATTGGTTTATTAACGCAAGAGTTCGATTATGGAAGCCTATGATAGAAGAAATGTATAAAGAAGAATTCACAGACAATGTCGAAAACTCGAATCAAGAACAAGGCGACGCTTCTTCGACGCATCACTCCGAGGATTAAAATTGTTCAATGTTAATCTCATTGTAACATAAACTCAATTCTCTATTTCAGATTTTTGTTGTTTCTCAACCAATTTGTATAAATTGTTATCATTTCCATAATTAACCAAGAACCAGTCGTTAATAAATCAATCGACCATAGACTAATCGAACATGAACCGACAAACCATAACCGGAACCAAAAACTCCGCCAAAACTGGCAGAGTCTGGTTTTAAACCATAAACTGTCTAACCATGAACTGAGAGTTCCGAATCCAACGCATAATTACGCACGCTTCGCATTTCATTTCTCAATCCTTACACAGCTAAATACAAACAACCAACCATGTCCAAGACTTCCCCTTCTTCACGCAACAAGGTCTTTCTCTAATTATTTCACCATGTCACTGATAATTACTGGCTTCATTAAAGATTCCAATTTTCTACTTCTTACAGTTAGAATTGAATCTACTACCAATTATTAGCTAGAAACTCATTGGTTACGTGCTTTTTATTTTAATATTCTTAGCTTTAGCCGTTCCAAATCAGAAAAAAAGGAATTGAAATGATTGGTATTTTTGTTGGGAGTAAATTAGGAGGGTCATAGAAGTGAATTGAGCAGCAGGTACATATCTGTTTAGGTAATTATGATCTTGTCGGAAATTTACATTCTTTGTTAATTACAATTGTTGTTTTCTACTTTTCTTTTAATTGGTCGAGCCGGTTTCATGATTGAATTGATTTGTTAATTCTGAGGAGATACTAGAGAACTGTTAGTGGTGTTATCAATCTCCTCTGTTCTAGTTAATTGCAAGTTCTGCATGAAGTACAAAAAGAAAATCACCAATGTTTTTGAGTCGTTGTCTCCAGCATTAAAGACTGAGATGGTTCTTAAATTTGTCTGTGTTTAGCTGCATCTTAGCTGGATTCGCAGTAATCATGTGGGCTGGAATTCGTGCACATCAAAGTTGGAACTTACGACACTGTTGAGAATTTTGTATGTTGCGGCTGATGAGGTTGTTAGTTGCAGCCTTTTCTTCGTAATGCCAGTGAAATAGTTTGGTACAATGAAGCAGCTCTCTTCTTGATCCTGTGTATTGATCAGTGCTCTCTAGACTGAAAACTGTGAAAGTATTTATGATTTCCTGTTAAAACTGGACATTTCGCTTGCTCTTGCAGTACTTCTCAGACAATATCGTACTCTTTACT
>CANYCX012182407.1:0-30095 GCA_948193385.1 Breynia disticha f. nivosa | reverse complement strand
AAGTCTCATTTAGAAATTACTGAATTGATTTATTATACCAAACACTTGAATTAGATTTACAATTCTAATTCTTTATGGATTTCATTTGATTTCATTTACAAATCAAATCAAATCTATTTTCATTTCATAGCAAACACTATGTTCGTGAATTTATAAATTATATATAATTTATAAAAATAAATTTCTAAATTTTCCCTAAACTTAAGACAACAAGGTTAAAACTAGTGGCATAATTAATTGCCTTCTGTCTAATAGCTGCAAATGCATCTCTATTCTCAAATATAGCCAAATTTCTAGCACCCTAAAGCTCCCAGACAAACACGCCAAATAAAAGAAACCATTGTATTCCTCTTACCCTTAGGCATATCTTCTGAAGGTTGGAACTTAACCACGTCTTCAAGTCCATAGAGAAAAAGGAGGATCGCATGTTTACAGGGATAACTGAAAGCCATACCTGTTGTGATTTGGGACAGTCCCGAATAACATGAAGGACAGTTTCTATTTGGTTGGAGCATGAACCACAAGCAGGGGAATTCACCATATGTCTGTTGAACCTTTGAGAGTTAGTCAACAATTTACCCTTGAAGGCCAGCCAAAGACAGATCCGTACTCGATTGGGCCCCTTCCATTTCCAGATTGTAGCATAGCTATTTATAGAGGGATTTGTCCAAGCCGGCTCCTTATCTAAAATAAGGTCCACTGCAGAAGCGATGGTGAAATTACCTGTTTTCGAGTGTTTCCACATGATGCAGTCATCCGGAGCCTCAGGAATTGGGGCCCTATAACTTTGAATGTAGCTGATTACTTCTTGTGGAAGAGCTTGGACAGCTTGTTCTAACCCTTCTCTGAACACCTCTGCAGCCGTCTTAGAAATATCAATCAAAGAAGATGTCTGATCAGCGAGGTTAATGAGAGGACCAAAATCTTCAACCCATGTATCAGTCCAAAACCTGGTAGTCCGACCATTACCTATTGACCAAGCGGAGGCATTGAACACTTCCTTATAGACTTTGAGTAGACTTCTCCATATAGGCGAGTGCACTGATTTTTGAGATCCTTCAAAATTAAGAGGTTTACCTTTACAGTACTTGCTCCATAGCACTCGGCTCCATAGGGCTGAGGAATCATTCAACAATCGCCAGCTTAATTTCATAATGAACTTCTTATTGATTGCACTAGCGGGTTTTAACCCCAGGCCCCCTTCTGTTTTACTCTCACAAACAAACTCCCAATTAACTAGATGAACTTTCTTCATTTCACTTGTGCCCCCCCCACAGAAATTGTTTTGTAATGCTATCTAATTCCTTGCAGATCCCTAGGGGAATTTGAGTTGTTTGCATCACATAATACGACAAGGTAGAGAGGATACTTTGAATAAGAGTGAGCCTTCCTGCTAAACTTAATGTTTTGCTTTTTCAGCCATCTAATTTCTGTCGAACACGGTCCACCATCCCCGCAAATTCTGATTTCCGTAGCTTACCTGTAAACAACTTAATCCCCAAGTATTTACCTAAGCAAGGGACCTTCTCAAATCCACTCATTCCAACTATAGCATTTCCAACACTAACTGGAGTTTTCTTAGAAAGGAAAAGTTTCGTTTTTTGGATACTCACTTTGGCGCCCGATACTGAACAAAATTGATGTAAACACTTCTGCATAACTTCCATCTGTTTTGTAGAGCTTTCCCCGAACAAGATCAGATCATCAGCAAAAAATAAGTGTGATAATCTCAGTCCATTCTTAGATATACTAACCGAACTCCATCTTCCCGCTTGAACCTCACCCTTGATGCAGTGTGCTAGTCGTTCCATATAGAGAGCAAACAAGTATGGAGAGAGAGGATCGCCTTGTCTAAGGCCCCTAGTAGGTTTAAACTCTTCTGAAATTTTCCCATCCCAAATCACTCTTAGTGAAACAGATGTAACACATTCCATAATGAGTTTGACTAGGTTATCCGGTAAGCCCGTAAGAAGGAGAGTCTCTTCGAGGAAGCTCCACCGCACCCTGTCGTACGCTTTTTCAAGGTCTACTTTAATGGCCATAGTCCCTCCTTTCTTTTGGGACGTGCGCATCGAGTGGATCACCTCTTGTACGATGATGATGTTATCAATAATCTGTCTCCCGGGTATGAAGCTTGATTGCTCTTCTCCAATGAGACCAGGCATTAGATGTTGTAATCTGGCAACCAGTATTTTCGAGAGGATTTTATAGCTAACGTTGCACAGTCCTATAGGCCAAAATTGGGAGATCTCATTCGGGTGAGGAATTTTTTGAATGAGCGCTAAAAGAGTAGCATTTACAACTGCTAACCCACAAGCCTGACTAAACACTTGTTGAATCCAATCCAAGAAGTAATTATTGATAAGTCTCCATTGACTTTGGTAAAAAGTAGCTGTAATCCCATCAGGTCCAGGGGCTTTAAATCCCCTCAACGCTTTTATTATGTTGAAGACTTCCCGCTCTGTAGGTGGTAAAGTTAGCGCAGAAGCTGACTGAGGATCAATTTTGACAAACATAGAATCAGCCATATCAGATCTTGCATCACCTTCCTCGGTATACAACTTCGAGTAATAAGAAACTGCAAGAGATTGGAGCTGCCGAGAATCTGTAATCCTATCACCATTAGAGTCTTGTAGGGATAGAATTCTTCTTTTACTCTTTTTAATAACCACAGACTTGTGAAAATATGCAGTGTTCCTGTCTCCGAGTGCAACCCAGTTATCCCTTGCTTTCTGCTTCCAGAACATCTCTTCTTGGAGACACATATGTTCCAATTCAGTTCGCACCGTTTTCTCCACTTCTCGCAAATGCTGATTGTTACTATTTTCGAGAGCTTTTTGGAGTCCCCCCAATCTGTTGAGTAGCTTCTGTTTCTGATAGAATATGTTACCAAATTGTTGCCTATTCCAAATGGAAGCAAGCTCTTGGAAACGAACCAAACCCTGATGAAAGGTTGAGACAGATGTCCAAGCTTCTTGAACCACCTCTCTAAAGCTGTCATTCAGTAGCCATGATGAGAGAAATAGGAAAGGTTTACTTTTTCTTTGCTCTAAAAGATGAGATAACCTAAGTAGGATAGGCCTGTGATCCGATTTGAGGCGAGGAAGGTGATCAACAAAGGATGCTGGGAATTTGATTTTCCAATGATCATTACAGAGAAACCAATCAAGTCGTTCCAATATTCCTGATCTCTCCCATGTATAATAGGGTCCCCTAACCTCCATCTCCATGAGATTACAGTCTCTGATACAACTGTTAAATTCTCGAGTAGACCGATGAGTCAATGGTGAACCACCATTTCTTGATTTCAAAGTGTAAACTCAAAATAGGGCCTTCATATAATTGACGAACTTTGAACTGACATAATGAACAAATATAACCTGACATTCCTACAATTGAAAACACAAAAATAAACATTCTCCTAATTTTCCGTTAACAGATTAAAGGTTCTCATATATATCCTTAAGTGGACCAAAGTCCACTGGACTTAATTTCAACGAAGTTCATTATAAGCTTTATGGATTATTACATAAATAATACCTTTTACGTAATGATATACATTTTAAATTGCTTTTCTAGTTTATTATTTAAAAAAATATCCATTAATTTTCTATTTAACTTTCTAATTTATTATAAATAAATAATGTTTATTGAACTTGATATCTATGTAAAAATCCTTAAGCTCTATGTATAAAAAGTTTATTTTTGTGTAAAATTAAAATGATACTTTGGTTCATGTTAACACTTCCATGCGGGGACGAATTTAGTTTCATATAAATTTTTCCTGTCATGTTGTCTTTTTTTGTAGTACCGACTTCTTTTTTTGTTGATGTAAGAAAAAATGATAAAATTTTAATTTAAATATCACTTTCTTAGAAAAATTTATAAATCCGTCATTCTTCCATCGCGCACTTTTATGCTTGGAATTGTTAAACTTTGTTGTTAAATGCTAACATGGAGTTAACACAACGTTCGACACTTTGCATTTTTACGATAAACGACATGCACTTCCTACATATCTATAATTGGAACCTCTTGTACTCTCATTACAATGTAAATAAATCTTACTGACGGAATCAGAAATATTTTAAGGAAATAAAAATAAACGAGTTAAAAATAATACAGAAAAAGAATAACAAAAAAAAGCGATATAATAAAAAGAACATGATAAATGAAAAATAAATAAAGAAACAAACATGACAAAAGAAGTCAGCGATCTCCTCAACCCCTCTAATTCTGTCAATGTCTACAAGTAAAGTTGCAGAAGATGAGAAATCTTGCATTGGTAAAAGTGTTATCCTTATCATAAATGGCATCGAAGGTTGAAGAAGAGTTTCAATGGAGAAATGAAAGCTGCAGATGAGACTGACTTAAGAAGATGGAAGAAGTGAGTTTGGCAGAGAGGAGCTGAAGAAGTGTGAATGGCACCCATTCTTCTTCCTCAGAATGGGGTCTTCTCTTCATTGGTCTCTTTCAAACCCTAAATTAATCAACCAAACATTAATGACAAACATGACCATCGACACTTGCACATGTCTTCAACTTGTTAGATTCATTCTTATATGAATGATATCTTCCCCTTATTATCTCTTCATCACTCTCTAATGTTATATATTCATGTATGTATATTAATTTTAGAATCTAACACTCTGTGAAAAATTATTTTTTAAGAAAATATTACAAAAATTAGGTAAGTTGCCCGTCCGGCTTTATCAAAAATCGAATCCGATCCAATTAAAAATAAAAAATTAAAATATTTTGGTAATTAAAATTTTAAAATTTAAGATTAATGTGAATACAACGTAAATTGTAAACGCTTAATTTTAGAATCTAAGACTCTGTTTGTTTGACGATAAATATTATTTTAGGAAAATATTTTCTATGAAAATTAAGTTTCTGATTTTTTTACCGGAATCATATTTTTTTATGTTTGATATTCAAATATTTAATTCATATCTTACATTAGAAAATATTTTTTTTAAAAATAAGTTTAAAATAATAATTATTTTTTGTTAATTTTTAGATAATAATTTTATCAATTTATTTATTTTTTATACCAAACGTTTAAAAATTAAAAAAATATATTTAAAAAAATAATTTTTTGTTCACAAATGAAACATAAATATTCTTATTTTCCATGGTAATGACACTGAATTAATTTTATCATGAATCTAAAGCATATGAACAATGTTTATCTTCGTCGTTAACACTACAAAATTTTGAGGATTTAACAATAAAAAATGGTTGCTAAATCAAAATAAAAGTGTTGCAAAACACTTATAGCGACAAAAAATTAATAGTTAATGTTCGACTCCAAAATATTGGACGCTGGTATTTTAGCATCGTCGGAAATATATTTTGTCTAACAAAGAATTTGATGTACTAGTTGTAGCTAAAAAATGAAAAAAAAAATATTATTACGATATGAGGAGTCTATTTATTTTATTGAAATTATATAAATATATAAAATAAAAACTATTTTAAATAAATCAAATGCTTAAAATTATTTTTATTATATCTAATAGTAACAATTTATTGTCTAATTGATCTCCTCGCCTAAACTCACTATAGCTTATATATGGTATGAATTGATCATATGATAAAGCCTAATTTTTATGCATATTAATGTAGTGAGAAAAATATTATTAAATTTTAATTAAACTTACTGTAACTTATATATTAGCAACTTTTTCTGATATACGAGTTGTATTTATCAAGCGATCAGCAAATGTGGCAGTCCATTGCTTAGTACGGGAGGCTCATTCCTAACTGGGTCGTTTTGTGTGGGGGCTTACTCCTCCCAGTTGTATCACTCGTGTTATTGTGAATGAAATTAATTGAGTTTGGTTGTGATTTAAAAAAAAGGATCATAATTGGAGACTTTAAAGGAAGTTTGAAAAGAGAGTTTGAGAGATGAGCACATATCCAAATTCAAGTGAAATTTTCGTCGAATTTTAATGGAATATCTTTTTATGATAGGTTTCTATTCAACGGTTTTTCTGTCAAAATTCGATGAAAATTTACTTTTATTTTGTTGAAATCCGACAGTAATAATGAAAGTAATGAAAAAAGACAAGAATATTGAATATTGCAAAGCAACGTTTCGAATATAACTTTTTAAGGAAAATGGTTTCCAAAAAGTCAAAGTTGCAGAGTCGTGACTGCTTCCTACCGCACCGGCGTTTTTAGAGATCCACAATTATTACATTTAACACAATAAAATTCATATAAAAATATGAAACAAAATTATTTATTTTATAAATAATAAATATTTTTTTTAATTTTTTTTATAAAATAAATTGTTACTTGGAATAGTAATTTACATTTATATTGTGATAAAGTTTAATTTCAGTTTAATATTTTGTTCAAAATATAACAATAGATCCAATCATTTTTGGTCTAATTTGATATTTAGTGTTTATATTGTAACTCAATTAACGTACTAATTAGTATACTCATAAATAAAATTTTGCGTGTCATTAACGATTTTACATTAGTATTATATTGGGACGTTAAATTCTTATATTTTACATCTTCAGTCTAAAACGACGTTATTTTATTGTAATAATTAGGATTAAACAACATAAAAAAATTAAATTTAAAAGAATAAAATTTTAATTACCATCGACAAAGGCGACCAATTTTAGATAACAACTTCTACAAATAACGTCGTTTATTATAAATTATCAATTCTATTATTAGAAATGAGATTATATACATATTTTTATTAACAAAAGAAATTAAATTAATCTATAATACAAATATTAAATTAAAAAAATATATTAAACTTAATATTATATTTTAAATAAAATATTATTCCTGAAATTAAATTTATCCTATTTAAATTAGATACGACTTTTATAAATACATTTAATTAAGGATATTTTTTTCTCTTTCACTTCACTGAAGATAAATGCACTTTAATTAACATTAGAATGTTGTAAAATAGTCTAGAACAATTCATGTATGCGTTTCAATAATTTTTGAACTCCAACTTGGGCAAACATTTATTACTAACAAGTAATGATTGATGAAGAAATTAATGAAGGAGAATGAAGGGGCAGTGATTGGATTCAAGCTGGTCATGGATTTCCACAACACTTCCATTTCTTACTCCTAATTTTTTAATGCCACCACCACGTGCATGCACTATCACACTTGCACTCTCTCCTTCCAACACATCACTTTCACTTTCTTACTCGTACAATAACTCTCATTTTGTCTTCAATCTTGCATATATATACACTCAAATGATGGGTTTTTGAAGATATAAAGAAGGGTTTGCATATAAAGTAGTGTTTGTAGAAATATATACGTATAGTGAGCTTTGAAACTTGAAGAAGATGGAGAAGTATGAGTTGGTGAAAGATTTGGGTGCTGGAAACTTTGGTGTGGCTAGGCTTTTGAGACATAAAGAGACTAAAGAGCTTGTTGCTATGAAATACATAGAGAGAGGTCATAAGGTTTGTTGTTTAGTTATTAATGTTGTGTTCTTGTATTGTTCTGTACTTTTTGTGACAAGATTGGTTCTTTGACATGTGAATTTTCCCAATTTGTAAGTTCTGTGTGATTTAATTTCTGGGAATGTTTTGTAGACTTGAACAGAACTGTGATTCTGTGAGATTTGCAGATTTTTATTGACTATTTGTGGAAAAGATTTGATTTTTCTACTTTGGTGTGAAGAAAGATAAGAAATTTATTGATTCTTGTTTGTGTTTCAGATAGATGAGAATGTGGCAAGAGAGATTATTAACCACAGATCACTTAGACATCCCAATATAATCAGATTCAAGGAGGCAAGTATTGTTTTTTACTCTTTAACTTCATTTGATGCATCACTACTTACTGGTTGTGTTCATTGAGGAAGCTTTGATTTGATTTGCAGGTGGTTTTGACACCAACACATCTGGCTATTGTGATGGAGTATGCAGCTGGTGGAGAGCTTTTCGATCGAATCTGCACTGCTGGTAGATTCAGTGAAGATGAGGTTAATTCATTGAAGTTAAATCTGTCATTTTCTTTAGTTTTGTTTTGATGCAATTATTAAATGTTCCTATCGTTCTCTGTTTTTTCGGCTTTAATTGTTGCAGGCTAGATATTTCTTTCAGCAACTGATTTCTGGAGTCAATTATTGTCACCACATGGTAAATTCAAGCTCAAAAATGAACTTTGTGATCTCTTCCCTTCGCGGTCAAACGATTTTACTATGTTCTTGTACACTATTGTTTACTGTATGGTTATTTGGATAATTTTGACAGCAAATCTGCCATAGAGATCTGAAACTGGAAAATACATTGCTGGATGGAAGCCCGGCACCTCGTCTCAAAATCTGTGATTTCGGTTACTCGAAGGTTTAAAGTTAAACCAAACTGATTACCACTATGCAAACTGATTACCACTATGTTAAAAGAAGATTATGCTTTTTTAGATGCATTAATGTTTTCTAATTTCCCGCTATTACAGTCATCTTTGCTGCATTCAAGGCCGAAATCAACCGTAGGAACTCCAGCATATATTGCTCCTGAAGTTCTGTCTCGGAGAGAATATGACGGCAAAGTAAGCTTTCGATTTTACTTGTCTGGTTATTTTGATAGATCCATACCTCCTGAAGATAAATTAAAATTAAATTTTGTCCCTAACACAACTTGGAAGATAATAACTGGATGACTGATGAGACCACTTGCTAATTGTATTTTGTAAGCATGAGAGTGTCAACTTTGTCCACATTGTAGCTTTTGTCATTTTCAAGCATTGGACACACTTTATAATATTGGTTAGATGATGCTGATTGAATTGGTATAATCCCTCCTTGACTGTCTTTCTATTGCTCAGTATGCATTATGAACGGATCGGGTTTGCTGCGCCTGCAAGTTGATAGTATTCTTTTAGCTTATCCTGTGGGATCACTGTTGTTTTCTTAATCTTTAATAATTGTATACCAGCCTGAGTGGTTACTGGCTTTGTAAGTACTTCACTTCCATGTGCCATGATTTTTGGTTTATGTTTTTCTCGAAACTTGAATGCTCGCCCGTCGTTTGAAGTTTATGACTCGATGGGCCATTGACCGATATTAAGTATTGGCATTTATAATTTAGATCTGGTTGTTAATTCATCAGGCTTTTGTCATCAGTTCTGCAATAGCTCTCCTTGACAGATATATTTCGTTTTTTTAATCACTATTGTCTATAATTTACACTTGTTATCAAGCAACTAAATTGTGTCCATTTCTTGCGCTGTTTATTTGGTTTGAGATTCAAAAGAATGACATGGAATTGTCCGGATAATATTCAATTCATGATCTGCAATTATCGTTACCTTGCTCGATGACTTCATTTATTTATTTCTCTACTTCTCTATTCTGCTTTTAGTCCGCGGATGTTTGGTCGTGTGGAGTTACTCTTTATGTGATGCTGGTTGGAGCATACCCTTTTGAAGACCAAGATGATCCCAAGAACTTCAGAAAAACAATTCAGGTTAGTCTCTCTCTAAGACTCTTAACTGCAAAAGGTCCCTTGAATCTATGTTTGTTTTGATTGTTTGACCTTATTTGTTCTTTTGCAGAGAATTATGGCTGTACAATATAAGATCCCGGATTACGTCCATGTATCTCAAGATTGCAAGCACTTACTCTCTCGCATATTTGTTGCGAGTCCGATGCGGGTATGCTTCCTTGTCAAACAGTAACACTGCTAAATCATTCCAGATATTGCTGCTGATCCATACTTTCTCGCCTTGGTTTATTTATCAAGTCATAGAATGCTTTGATATTGACCTCACTGCCCAAGAGAAATGATAAAAATGAAATTTGATAGAAGTATGAATGAAATGTTTGATATAAATGTTCACAACTCCAATTTTTTTTTTGCAGAGAATTTCACTTCAAGAAATCAAAACCCACCCATGGTTCATAAAGAACTTGCCAAAAGAGCTAACAGAGACGTCTCAAGCTGCTTATTACCGCCGAGACAGTTCGAGCTATTCTCTTCAGACTGTGGAGGAGATTATGAAAATTGTGGCGGAGGCAAGAACACTGCCGCCGACATCTAAACCTGTCAAAGCCTTCGGTTGGGGAACCGAAGAGGACGAAGATGAGGAAGACATAGATGGAGAAGTAGAAGAAGACGATGAGGATGAATATGACAAGAGAGTGAAAGAGGCTCATGCAAGCGGAGAGTATCATATTAACTAAGCTGCCTGCATCTGCAAAATCTTCTGATGTTATTAGAATATTGATTACAAGAGGGCTGACCCCATTGTGTTTAGGGGTTTGCATGAATGTGAATAATTAAAAAACAGGTATTGTTGGTATTGAAGCTTATATAAGTACCGGCGTCTGCATTTAAATGTTCTAACTTGAAAACTTATATTCTATTGTAATATTTATGAAATCAGACGTTATCAGGAATCATAGTTGTTGCTGCAAAACAGGTTCTCTGCCAAAGAATTATGCACATCTATACAACAAATTATAAGTCTTGTTCGCGGATTTAACAGTTCAACCAACTAGTTCTATTCAGTTTTATAACACTGGTTTTAAACAAAGATATAGCGTCAAACTCACTTATTTTCTCATCTATTTCCCTAGACTCACGTTCATAACAGAACTTCTCAAGACTTCTCGAATCCCATAGTGTTGAGCAGGATCAGAATAAAAATATTCAAAATGCTCAACTTGAAAGAACCATAAACCAAAGAAAGTCACCGAGAGTAAAGTCAGTAAAGAGGAAGCATAAAGATATGAATAGAATTCTATGTATGTTACAGTCTTGTTTTCTAACCTGCACCTCTGACATTGTGCTGCCAATACATGTAACATTTCGAGCACCGACAGCAATGATTCATGCCTTGAAATCCACCATGATATGTTAAAGTAGATGCAGAGCTATTAAAATATGTAAGAATGGCGTTTAACGATCAAAAATTTACACTTGATGTCATACATCTGAGTTTTAAGGTTCTCGTTCACCGGAACAATGGCAAGATACCCCACTGGTGAAGAAAACCTTGGCCTGTGGTGACTTCTAAAACCAAAAGAACGAGAACCGCCAGCATAGCTGCTCGTCCGTTCCAAGTCTCTGCACTTCTTGTCCAACCCCATTCCCATACAGTCACCGGTGGTGGCAGTTCTCGACGTTTCGAATCGTATGTCGCTAGTAGTTCTTCCACACTTCCGAGTGGAACCAAAGACTGAAACATTCGGTACATGTTTTTATCAAAAATCAGTGAGAAAGGATTTAGTTCAAGTGTAATGACTCTGTGAATGCTGATTTGAGGTACCTGTCGCGCCTCAAGGTTCGAAACAGCCATTGCGCCGACGTATGGAAGACTCTCGATCACTGCATCAGCCAAGTCTGATATGAAGGTGGGTTCACATCCGAGTGCAGGAACGCGTCCCCAGTTTTCTATACCGGATTCAAGAGCCAACTCTCTGTATTCTACATCAATTTCTTCAAGGGTTTCGATATGCTCACTGACAAAGCTGTGAATCAAACATGAACGCGTTAATATGAAAAGCAACAGATTGTGCCTATTATTATTACAGACCATTAGTTATCTTTCTGATACCTGATTGGGACAGCAAGAAGACTCTTGATACCCTTTTTTCCAAGCTCAATTATCGTCTCATCAGTATACGGTTTTAACCATTCCACAGGCCCGACTCGACTCTGATAAGCAAGAGTATAAGAGTTGTTGATCTTTCTCTTCTCTAACTCTTCCATAATCAAATCGATGCACTCTTCCATTTCAGCCTTGTATGGATCACCAGCCTCTTCCACATACGCAAGAGGAACGCCGTGCGCACTAAAAAATATAACCACCTACAACAGTCAAAAATTTGATGTTAAGAAAGTTCTGCCAGTGCTAAAGAACTTCATACGCAAAAATAAAGAAAATTTATTTCAAATCAGGAAGAAAGTTGATACCTCCTGAGGATTATCAAACTTCTTTAACTCCTCTTCAATTAAATTTGCCATGGCTTTTATGTATCCTTCACGCTGATACCATGAGGGTATCACAGTGTGCTGCATATTGACCAGATATTCGTCTTCCCTGAGAATTCATCAGAGATCATCAAGTTTAAGCAATGTTCTTCAGAATTGTAACATAGGAAAACA
Source organism: Breynia disticha f. nivosa (assembly GCA_948193385.1). Classification (NCBI taxonomy): domain Eukaryota; kingdom Viridiplantae; phylum Streptophyta; class Magnoliopsida; order Malpighiales; family Phyllanthaceae; genus Breynia; species Breynia disticha. Next base: position 17,979 of record CANYCX012182407.1, on the reverse strand, counting down.
GGTGATCCACAATTACCTAAAAATACTCTCCAGAAGACGAAGGCTTGAACCACTAGTTGATATTGAGAATTGGGGATAAAGTGGGAGCACAACAAGCTTTGAGATTTTATCCTTTTTTATCTATCAGACAATGAATGGAACAATACTCATATTCTACAAAAGCCACTCATTTGCAAAGTTCAGACGGTGCCAGAAAATAAACTATAGCATTGTGCATAAACCATGTCAGTGCATAAAACATATGTGTCGTTTTACGTTAGAAGACATTCGATTTTACTGAGCATATTCTCAAGTTTCATTTTCACAATTCCAAATGCTATGAAACAGCTGATTCCAATTAAAACACAGCAACTCTACATCAATGATATAGAATTACACATCATTGTGTGAAAACTGTTGAGACCCTGATCTAAGTAATGAACTTTGTTGAGATGCAAAACCATTATTCAAAGCATTATCTGCGTAAGTATCATAATCAAATTGCATGCACACGAGGATATCAACGCAGTCAACATTTTTTCTTCATTGAATACTAGAAGGAGATAGAAAGAATCTTAGGATACTTGTTCAATGGCTTCTTCTGTGAAAGGATGCCAGTATCGCATTCCAACGTAAACGCTCGCCGGAACTTGCTTCTCCCAAAGGGATTTCCTCAGCGCTTCAGCCTGAAAAGAAAATACAACAAAGAAGGGTGATGGCAAAACAAAGAAACAAAAGTTTCAAACAAACTGGCAAGTGTCCATGGGGCAAGCAGCAGGGGAATCAATCTCGACAAACAAAACAAATTAAGATTTTGTTCAATTTCTATCAAAGTTCATCAATTAAACTGAAGCTACGCTCTTTGAGCTTTACAGATTCAATCAGATATGAGAAACTAGGGCTAGAAAACAAAGGAAAAAGACATGCCTGTGCATCAGTTATCTGCCGCAGAGGAGAACCACCACCAATTGAAGCATAACCTTCTTTGCTCTTTGGTGCTCTAACTACAGAAATGAACTGAGCCAAGGGCTTTTGAAGAAACCGAAACAACCTTGGCAGTCGTATGATATCCTGATATATTATGCAAAACAAACATTAGGACTACATCATCTGAAAATAAAACATTCACGTACACATTTCTTGATGAAGCTCAAGAACCTAATTGGTACCAAATCCCTGAAAAATTTCACAAAACATATGGTTTGCAGCATCACTTTGTTCCACTATAATTCGACAATAACCAACGAGTTGCACCTAAAAAACCATTTTCATCAAACATCGATGCGCGAAATTGTTCTCGTACAAATGTAAAACCAGAAAGATTTCTTGTACCTACCGGATCAGCGAAAAGGTTAAACAGGAAAGGCTGGACATCTTCAAGAGTTTCAGGACCGCCAAGGTTCAGTAACAATACTCCAATCTTTTCATCACCAATAAGCGCAGGAGTGGACACACCTTGTGAAGTTGATGTCACCAATGCTCCCAGAGGCCCTAAATACTTCTCAAATTGCTGCTTAGAGATTTGAGCCGGAGCTCCAGACTGTCCCAAGAAACATTTGGCAGCTTCACAATTCTTAGAAAGATTAGATTTTTTACAAGTAGAGATTCCCCTTGGCCACAACCTACTAGAAAACAAATGCACAATAAAAAACTAAACTCGGATTAACTAATCAACCACCACTTTTTCCGTGGCTATTTAAAAGATTAGAGCTTTGCCAAATGGAACCTTCCTCAAAGCATATATTAAGATTTTAAATGCTAAACATGTACAAAGCTTCAACAACAACAACATATTAAAGAGAAAATCACACTTTAAACACTAAAATCAAGCACAATCCAGTCAAGACAAAGCATAGTTTCACATGTGTAAAAGCCATAAAAAACAACAAAACCTAATATAAACACAAACACTAAAACGAGCACTACCCATTTGAGAAAAAAACACAATTCAACAAGCAGAAAAACTTTATATCTCCTTACTTAGTAAATGAAAGGCGAGGATGATGAAGACGACGACGAAGAAATGTTGTGGAAGATGTGGAAGGAGACGAAGCAGTAGTGGCATTCATTGCTCCAAAATTCATCGACTTTGCACTCTTCTCACTATAAAAATCTCTCTTTTTTTATAACAAATTAGCTAAATTAGTTCAAAGTTGCTATCTTTTCAATACCCCAAAACCTGAGGCGACCGTGTTTACACGAATATCAAGTTGATTTAGCTCCAAAACACAAAAACGAAGAGAAATTTAAAAGTAAAGATTGGAAATTTACTACAAAGTAAAACTTGGTTCCATAAATTTTCAATCTTTTAGATCTCTCTCTCCAGTTTGGTGGGAAAGAAAGGGAAAGTGAAGAGTGGTCAGTGAAGTAGGCTCATGTCAGAGCGAGAGAGAATGAGAAGCAATAAAAGAAAAAGCCACACCACTTCTTCATCTACCAATCTTTATTGGGCTGTACTGAAAAACAAAAATAAAATTTTGGAATGCAGATAATTTCCATTTTGTGTGATTAAACATTTTTCACCCATTTATTACTAATTTTGACTAGTTGAAAAAAAAAAAACAAATCGAAGCTTTTTAATGTAAACCACATAACGAAGAAAGAGATGAGAGGAGATGGTCATATTTGAAATAAAATAAGTGGAAAATGGTAAATCTAAAAATTGAAATAATGTTGTTTCTTTCTTAGTAACGCTTATGATGTTGATTTTGATTAAATTATTTCAATTAAATCATCTATTACAAAAAAAATATGCGGAAGAAAATTAATGAATCAAAAATAATTCAAGAGAAGCTGCAATAAAAGAGTGTAATATTACATAATGAAATCAGGGGTAAATATGGTTTGGTTCGGGTCTTTTTTAATTGAATCACTAATTGAATTGAAGAGTTCAGTTTCTATTTCACGAAATCTATGGTTGAATCGTGTTTTAGATAAACTGATCGATTTAGTTAGTCGTCGATTTCGTTCGGTTAACCATTGGTTTAGTTCGGTTAATAATTAAATCAAGTATTTTGATTTGTTCTTTTAGGAGATGTATTATTATTTGGGTTTGTTTCAACTCATGGAATATTTTTAAAGATTATAGAATAAACACTATTAAATTTAATCATATGCATACAACATAATATTAAATTCCATGTTTAAACATAATTTGATTTGGTTCGGTTGAATATTTTTAATTAATCAAACCACAATCGAACCGACCAATTTGGTTTTTAAAAACACTTATATATATATATATATATTTGTTTAACATTGATTTTAATATCAGTACGGTTCGATCAGTTGATTGAATCACTTCGATTTGTTATTCGTAGATAAATCGTCTCTCGTATCGGGTTACCTAAGTGCATTTCCATTAGTCAAGCCACTTGAAACTAATTTCTTGAACTAAAAAATACAGCAAGTTGTTTGAAGTAAAGAAGGGAAATCCATCCATGACCAATCTAGTGGTGAAGTGAGGAAGATATTGAGAAGAAGAGCATTAATGGTGGCTATCAATAATTCAACTAATTTCATTGACACTTCCTTCACTTATCATTTGATTTTCTTTTTCCGTACGTGAATGCAATTTTGTAGAGAGAGACAAGACGATATTTTGTAAGCCCTAACCCATAAACATCCACATATTCTCACCATTACATTACCAATGGGTCTATCTATGAAAGCTCCACTTTCTGTCCAATCTTTGCCATGCCAAAATCTCCATCTTGTTGTGCCGGAGAGAGCAACATACACTACAAAAAAACGTATTTTTCGACGATCGAATACTTACGAAATTTGTTAAGAGTGTAAATTTTTCAACGAAATCTGTCGAAACGATGGTGTTTATAATATGGTAATATCGTCACTTGTTAGAGAGGCGAATAGAGATGAATGTCTATTTGTATCGGTTAGCATGTTTTTAGTTAGCTCTATGCCTCTATCGATCCCCCGTCCAACTATCTTTAAATGAAGATCAAGTCGTATTCTTATTTCTATCAATGTGATGCTTTCAATCGGAGAAGTTGCATAAGGTGTCAAATTTCTAGCATTGCACTACAATGTGATGATTCCAACGGTGACTTTCCCGACGGATTTTGAAATCACTAAATTATTGAACTCTTTAGAGTCGAAATCTTATATTTCTCATTTATTATACTCTCAATTTCTAAAATAATTCCATTTAAAAACTAAAATATCTAACAACAAAGTCAAATAAAAGGTTGTCATTACAATAGATGAACACATGTAACCCTTAATAGTTTAAAAAAAACTAAGTAATACTCCTATAATCCTGCAAATAAACTAATCAAAATTGGACTCTTTTATTGTTGACCACCTATTTTTTCTCAACTAAACCAAAAATTTTTGAAACATGACTCAGTAAACAGATGATTTAAAAATGTGTAAATCAGAATTTGTTGTTTCCAACTTTATATATTCTCTTAAGCATCATCACCATTAATCTTATTCAACTCAATCATGGCAGAAAACAATAATCCAAATCCAACTGAAGCTCCAGCACCAGAAGAAACTTGCAAAACTAATGTAAATAAAAAAGCCATGCACCTGAAAATTTTCCAAAGAAAAAGCTTTCTAGGGCTTTTATCAATATTCACATTCCTTCTCTCTCTTCCGATTCTTGCTTCGGTTGTGTGGTTACTGTACATGAAGAACTATGACTGTGAGAATCTCTTGAAGTTACCGAGTTTCCAAGTCTTGATTGCCATCTGTATGATCTTTGTTTTCTTGATCAGTAACACAGTTGTGATGTTGAAATCAAGGTTTCCAGTGCCAGCTTTTTTCGTGGTTATGGTGCCATTAATAACAATGTTTGTGGTAGGGTTAGCTTTAGTTGGATCAGATAGATTCGAGAGTCGAAAAATATTTGCTACACCAAAATGGTTTCGAGAGAAAGTTCGTGACAACAATTGGGTATATATCAAATCTTGCATTTTCTCTGACCAAGTATGCGACGATATGGCATCAAGATCACTAGCTCTTGAATCGTATGATTTTCCCATGAAAAGTTTATCATATATTGAGGTAATTTTTAAGATATTTCACGTCAATTTCGTTCATTTTCTTCTCCATTATACAATATTATCTGTTTTTTTATGCTTTTTCTTCAATTTTTTGATGTAGTTTGGATGCTGCAAGCCTCCAAAACTATGTGCAATGAAGTATGTGAATGCTACGTTCTGGAGAAAAGACGAGAGCGTAATGCAGCAACCTCATCCTGACTGCGATAAATGGACGAATGATCGTAACGTTCTGTGTTATGATTGTGATTCATGTAAATTTGGATTTGTGAAAACCATGGAAAGTAAATGGAGAAAATTAGGGGTTTTTCTTATAATAATGGCTGTTTTTCTCATAATTTCTCATACATTGTTGTTTATAGGAGTGATGTGGGAGGTTTACAATAAATAGTTTTTTTTTGTTGGTTTTCTTGTTGTAGTTAAATTTTGTTTTTTTAGATTATTTTATTGGTTTATATGTGAAATTCTCTTTTTATAATCTAGTAGAATTTTTTCAATAAATTTTGATTGAGTTGAAAGAAGTGGATTTTCTTTTAAATAAGCTAAATTAACATAATCAATCACTACAAGAAAACACGGAGTTTTCAGCATTAGAGTTTCACCTTTGAAGGAAACAATAATTTTGTTGAAATTTGACGGAATAAGAAAGCACTGGCCGGACAAAAATTTCAGGCGAGGCAAAAAAACGTGTTCAAATATACCGCCGTATTTTGACGGAATTTTCCGTCGAATTTCCCCTTTTTTTAGTGAATAAGAGATTCAAAAGAAAGGATAAAAATTAAGATGAAAGAAAAAATTAAACAAAGAAAATAAAAACAAGATATCTATTGTACAATCTAATATTTTTTTTAATATAAAAAATAAATGTAACTCAATTCTAGAATTTAGAAAAATTCTTTAACTTGAAAGTTTTGTTGTTTTATTTCAATAACAAAACATACTAAACATAGTAACTTTCTTTCATAATTTTTCCTTCATCCAAATTCCAAATTGAGTTCCATAAACTTCATTCAGAAATTAAACATCCTTAATAATTGTCACTCAAATCTATATATGTGATCCTCAAGTAATATCCTTAATAATTTTTTGATTCTCGGGTTTTCAATATATACTTTACCGGTCCCCGACGTATTCAAATAATAATTGTCACTAACTCTTCTGTTAATTAAATTTAAGCTAACAAATTAAAAATTAAGTAATTTACCAGTCCTATATGTAACTCTTTCGCTTAGTTTAGCAGTCCCTCATTAAAACGCACATAACAAGGGTAAGAATGACATTTCAAAGAACATAAATAACATTAGTCACATAGACACATGGGACAAAGGGGGCAACTACCTCTCTTTCCCATGCTTTTTTAATGTAACAGTTAGTGTTATCATAATTGGATCAGTGATCAAACTAGAAAACGGATTAGATAGTTAGTTTATTGATTGAACTGATAATTTATCGATCAAATCAGTAATTTAAATATAATATAAATAAGTATATATATAAGTATATATAAATATAAAAAATTATTTAATTTAAAATCATTGATTTTTGTTAATTCTTAAAATTGGTCTGGTTCCTCAGTTTTCATCGATTCGCTTGCAAATCAGTTTGAATAATAAAACTGTGATAAATCAGTAACAGATTTACTGATCTGACCGACCAATTCAATTCAATTTCTATAACATTAGTAATTGCTCTTTTTACCCTTTTTATTTTATAATATTATCTCTTATCGTACTTATTTCTATACTCGTCTATTTTTACACCATTCTTATAAAAATTCTTGGATCACTATTAGAACATATCGTAAGGGTGGCAGCCAAATTAATAAGTGCATGCATACTGGACATTTATTTTTTCTAATTTTATTTATTAGTCAAAAAGAAATGTAATTGGAGAATGTAGCCGTAACATAGATCACTTTCACAATAAAAAAAAAATTAAGTGGAAATAAATTTGAAGCACAAAAACCAGAAATAAATAAAAAAAATGAAGGTGTGCTCTAAATGATTTAAAACCACAAATCTATGCACAGTCATCTCTCCATTGACTCTTTCCTCCTACCCATTTGTCTGCCATATACGTATAATTTTAAAATTATCAATTATTAGTGACATTAATAAGATATGACCAGGATAACTCGTGGTTCAGACAAAAAAAGAAGATATGACCATTATCACAATCTCTATTGTGAAGAAAACTAAATCTTGTATTATGTATGATCCACTTTGTTAATAAGGCAACACAAAATCAGATCCGATCGAATTGCTTACCAGAAAAATCACATCATCAATTGATAAGTAAGATTGTAAATTGTAAATGAGTTGAATCGTTTTACTTATTTAGAACTTATTTATAAAAAAAAAATTGAATAAAATTTCAGATTTATTTAAATATATGAATCAAATTTAAATACTTAGGCATTTAGCTCGCAAGCTGGTAGCATGTTTGTTTTAAAGACAAGTTTGTTAAATCTCATAAGCAGGATGATTTATTAAAGCTCGTCTAACTATTTAAAAATGTCTTAAACTTATTTATTTTAATATGTTGAATTATTTTTATATAACACAAAATTATATACTACTCACTAAAGTTGAGTTCATTTAAAAAACAATTATTTTACATATTTTATATGTATTATGAATGAAATTATTAATAATTTATAAATAATAAATTTATTGTATATATTTAAAATAACTATAATTTTTATAATAACAAGGTTGAAATACAAATGTAATATATAGGACTATACAAGAGCAAAGTAATTGTGTTGAGCTTTTTTAAAACTAGTTCTTGATTTATTTTATTAATAACAAGTTGAACTAGAACAAAATTTTAAGCTTATTTACCAAATTGGATTGCTTATAAAGAAAAAATTTGTTCGTGCTAATAGCTCGACGGAACTTCATTCATCGGGCAGCATCCATATTTGGTATATCATATGACCAAGACTGATTCGGCGGTCGTGTATCTGCATTACCCATAAAACAAATCAAATTGTCGAATTGAATAACTACATATAATAAATCAGCAAGTTACTAACTATATATCATAGAATTCATCAAGAAACTATTAATTCATCGTTAGAAAAATAATTGTTTAAAGAAATAAACATTTTGATTTCAGAATATTTCTCCTTCATCTAGCCATGGGCAGTCACAGAAATAGAAGAGCAGCTATCTTCCCTTACCGTACCACTCTCTTTACCGCACTTTTATTTATAATACTTCCGCTCTTATTGTACCTCTTATACTACTTTTAACGTTTATTTTTCATCATAAAATTTTGTAGATTCGTTACCAAATATTAGTGTGAAAACAAGTTGTGATTAAGTTATTATAGTATGCCAATCAAACTCCACTACCAATATAGCAAGTGAGGATAAAGATTGTAAACATGGGTCGGCTCTCGGCACCATCTTCATTATGGAAACTTGTGTCCAACGTTAGAGACTCCACAGCATCACTCCACTCTCATTTTTTTGTTGCCACTGCAGTATAGCCACAAACTTTCTGAAATCACTACAAAAAGGAATGCTCAATAATAATAAAGCAATTGCACATGTTCCTCCACTACTTTCTTTGCTAGTCTACACGCTTGTTACTTTTTTTCCGGCCAACATAAAGCATGCATTACCAAACCTGACTTTCTTCTACTATAAATACTAGGTCATTCTATAAATAATCCACAACAATACACACACGACTCCATACGTTAAACGAGTAGTGTATTTAGGTATTTTTTCAGTGTGTTTTGGTGACTATTTGGGCACAAAATTATGGGCAATTTGAAGATTTTAGCGATTCTGGGATTACTTGTTTCAACATTGGTTGTGAGTGAAAGCAAGGTTGCAAGGAAAGACCTTGGACTGGACCTTGGAGGGCTAGGAGTTGGATTAGGAGTGGGCCTTGGCATAGGATTGGGTGGCGGTGGATCAGGTTCAGGTGCAGGAGCAGGTTCAGGTTCTGGGTCAGGCTCTAGCTCTAGTTCAAGTTCTAGTTCATCTTCATCATCATCTAGTTCAGGATCAGGTGGTGGTCGATCAGGTGCTGGGTCAGAAGCAGGTTCCTATGCTGGTTCTAGGGCTGGTTCAGGAGCTGGATCTGGAGGAAATGGAAAATAAATAAATTTCAACTGCAAGCAGAAAATGCAAGTTGGTTAAGTGTTAATGTGTTCTATGAATAAAGATTGCGTGAGATGTTTTATGTTTGTCCTTCTAAAGTGTTCAAATGAAAAATATTATCTGCGGTCATAAATTCTTATGTTGTGTCTTATTTTTCAAACATGATATTTGCATCAGATGTTTATGATTATTTAAAAAAATAGTTAAATTATAAAACAAAATGAGTAACAAAATATAAATGCTCAAATCAATTTATGTCTTAATGCACTAAAATAAACTATATAATTACGCTTAACTAAATATTGAATTATTAATGTAGAGAAGGAGAGGTCTCTTACGATTTTACTTTTGGTTGATCAAAGGAGCAGCATCCAAAATAAAAGTTGTCATCTTCAAGTGTGACATCCGGATGAAGTTCGTTATATTCAGATGAGACACTTTGCTTCTTATTCTTCAAGTGTGAAAACTTCTCATTTTTACAACCCCCAAGCGCTAAAACAGCAAACTACGGTTAGTAACTCACAAATAAATAAAATCTTTGATATATTGTAATATCATGAAAGATTCACCTTCTTCTATCAAGCCACTGACCATACAAAAACCACCCTTTGGATCAAAATAGGTGATCCAATTGTAAAACAAACCCAATAAATAAATACAAATGGAAAACAGGTAGGAAGAAAGAGCCTAAAGTCAGTCACTAAAATCAGTGCTTTCACTTCGAGAACTGCTGGCATTGCGACTGTGTAATGATAGGCCTCTCATGTGGCCATTGATAGCAGCAGGCCCATCAACCTTCTTTTCTTGAAAGAATTTTTCCCTCTCTACGTGTTTCGAAGGTGGAGGTGGAATTACAACCGCCGGAGGATGTGAACTCACCTCACGCGACTCCTCGTCTACTGGTCGTATAAGAGGACGGTTCAACCTGTCCCCCTGAATGGAAGATGCAAGCAAACCCCGGCGTACACGCTCTTCTGGATCATCTTCATCTTCTGGCTTTGCACAGGCCTTCCCTTTCCGTAACCTGTCAATTACTACAGATGAGATGGCTATTTGGACCAGGAACAATTAGAATAGCTGAATCAACATTCAGCAACAGATTATAAGTATTAGCTTAAAACCCAGCTCTGAAAATCATAAAATTAGGACCTTTAAAATTAAAGTTTTACATTATTGTCATTAGAAGGTAGCTTAAACATCAAGTGGATACCTTCGAAAAAGCTGCTCCGCCTTCTCCTTCTCCTCCTCCTTATCCTCCATTTCTATTTGGTTGAACTGATTCCCACTTGATGTTCTGTTGGAGAATGTCAACCTTTCCGAAAGTGTTGGTCTACCCGAAAGGAGATCATCATGTCGTGTCAGAACTTTCTGAAGCTGTTCATTCAATTCTATTGCCCGTGAAACCAATTTTTCATCTCTGGAAGGGGAAGAAAGTCCAATAATTAACATAAGCACTGCAAAAAGCTTCTCACTAATTGCTTTAGGAAAATCATTGTAAGCTACAGGCACAAGAAAGAAATAAACGTTGTCTGTAGAACACGAAGGCACCTTACCGAGAACTCATCACAAGATGCATTACTCTCTGCTTTTGGAATGAGCACTGCTCCACAAGATCCAGAGTAAATTCATACCTGGCTCCCTAGAAGGACAGTGTGTAAAAATCAAAATGAGATTCTTACTTCCAAGGATGCAGCTCGGGCCAGAATTACAGATATAGCAAGATGATCCCACATTTAAAAAAGTGTTTTTTCTCCAAATCCCAACAATTAAGTCACATGAACCATCACCAAAACCAAGGTTCCAATGTGATTTTTTTTAAACGATAAACAAAGGTGAAACTGTGAAAGCTTAAAAACGGTTATATCAAAGTTTTAGCTATAAGCTAAAATATTTTTTAACTTTCTGCCAAATGCATTCAACAAAATTTCAAGCCAAAAGAGCCAATCAACATGAAAATTAAATAAACGAAATAACACCACAGAAAAATAAAATAAAGACTAGCAATTTGAAAAAGGGTCAACAAGAATAAACAAAAAACATGTGACCAGTCATATGATAAAGACAAATCCATGATAGCAAAAATAGGCTCACAAGTGTACCTCGGGATTTTGGGGATCAACGGCATCAAGAACTTCTTTCAAAACCGCTAGTGCATTGGTAGCTTTCTGAATAATACTGTGTAGACATTAAAAAAGGACATAAATATGGTGCTCTTTCGCTGACTAAAGTCCATAGGACAACCTAAAACTTTTAAGAACATTGTAGTAAGTATCAAGACCAATGGCATAGACTACAGTCAACAGATCCAGAATCTTTCATTTTCATAGAATTAGTCATTGTGCCAGGATTTAACAGAATGACGGAAGTCAAAAAGGAGGGGAAAAGGACAGAAAATAAGGCAAGAACATGAGAATCAACTAAACATTATAAAGTAAAAATTAAAATCACATGATACATTTTGTATAACATAAAAGCTCTTGCCTTCTTAAATTGATTATATACCTACATACTATATTAACATAGATATTACGTGGCTAAAAGCACCGCAATTTTTATGAATAATATTAGCAGATTGCACCGACTTGTTATCAAACATCACAGGACCACACTTCGAAACACTTTAAAAAAGCACCTTTAAAGCTAAGATTATAAGACAATGCCACAAGAGAAGCTTGAATCTTATAGTAATATATACCTACATACTATAGTAATAAAGACAAGCAGGTGATCTAGATCTAAACATAAATTAGCACGTACAATCTAATCAAAAGGAGGAAAACCCACTGAAGGAATATACCTTGATTCAGGAACAGTTTGTGGCTCCGCTTTCTGAGTAACAACTTCCTTTCTAGATGCCGCAAATTCTCCATTCAGTGTAGTTCTTAATGTTTGATTATTGGTATTTTTAGGCGGTGCTTCACGAGGCCTTTGAGGAAACTGTACTCCTGCACTCTGAAAAATAGTTCCAAATGAGCCTCTTCAACTCAGCAGTTAACAACAATAGAGAGGACAACTGAATTCTATGATAAGCTGGCATAAGGGATATAGAAATGGAAGTGGCAACAAACTCATTTTACATGTGAATACAAGAAAACTCATTTTACGTATAACTTTTTATGCAACTCTCAGAGAATTTGAATGAAAGTGACAAAAAGATGGCAAGATTTAAATAACTAAAGATGGCAAGATTTAAATAACTTACATTTAAATTATATAAAAGACGACTCACACTTGTATCCGGCGGTTGCTCTCATAAATGTGAAGTTTTAATAATGGAAACAAATAAGACCAAATGATTGAATACTTCAAACATGTACCTACCACCAAGTCATAATATGCAGAGTAGTATTGAGGAAAATTTCCTTTAGCACCCCCAACAGACGTCTGTGTGGCATCAAGAAGAAGAAATATCCTCTCTCGTACAGGCAAGTCTGTCTGTGAAAATAACAACAGTTACCTATGTAAAAAAATATTAATTTAGGTGAAAATCATCACACTACTGAACAATAAACTATTCACCTTTTTCTTCACTATTTTAACGAGAACAGGCAAAACACCAGCATCGATCACCTGCTCATGAACAGGCCCTGCAATATTGTTCATTAGCATCTCCAGCAACTGCGCATTAAAAGAACAATAACATATTAATAGCAAGAAGATATTAAAATAACAAAACAAAACAGTAACGTGAAAGTTGAGTCAAGCCAAACTAAACACCTGGGTAAATTCTCAAATATTCAGTTAACTTCTAAAGCTTCAATCTTAAGCACAAACCAATCCGACTTCACAATATAACACTATAATGCTTTCTTACTCACCATTACACTGTAAAGTTGAGCCGTGGGATTCTTACTCCCCAATCGCTTTTTAATAGCTTTAACAACATCTTTAGCTTGCCTGCAAATCCAAATTCACCAAACCACATTCATCAAATAAAGAGTATACACGAAATAAAAGGGCACATCAGAACATTCATTTCAAACATGAATTTCACATTGAGTGTCCTGCACTACTATATAATAAAACATATTTAATAGCAATAAAATAAATTTATTCCATGACAAATAACATACTCTGCAAACAATAAATAGCATAAATTTTCTGTCCATACCTGTGATCGCGCGCAACTATTTCACAAATTTCAATATTTTTCGACCAATCAACTTCAGCTAATTTCTCATTCGTAGCTAAATTAACAAGCTCCGTCGCCATCAACAACTTTCCGCAACTAATTAGCTTCGAACTACATATCAATAACAACAATTTATCACTAATTATGCTCAATCTATATAATAACACATTAATCAAGTAAAATAAATCATGAAAAGCAATAACTCATTTAAAACGAAGTAACTTAATGTATAGAATAAATTAAACTAAAAACAATAAATACTCACAAAAAAAAAATTATTATTGATTTTATTCAATCTACATTATCAACACATTAATCAAACAAATTAAGTCATAAAAAGCAATAATTAACTAAAAACAAAATAAAATAAATAAGGACGACAAATTAATAAAACAAACTAAACTAAAAAACAATAACTACTCACAGAAAACAAAACAAATAAAAGATGAGAGCCTTCAACTCCAAGAAACGACACCGTTTTCGATTCGACTACTCTGCAAACAACAAAACAGAACGTCAGCTCAGATCAAATTAGATCTTAATTAAAACTCAATAAAACGCACCGTTACAACAATCACTGATCAACGGTACCTGTCAAAGCAACGAGAATAACACGAGAGAAAACGGTCAGAAAACGGAGGAAGAAATCGTAAACTTTGAAAAGTTTGAGCATGATTATTGGATAGGACAGGAGTATGTGTGATTGAAAGATAGGAGATGAGTAAAGAACAGGAGTATGCTAGGAAGGATGTTTGTTAGTGAGGGAGGTTTAGGAGTGGTGGTGAGCAGAAGAGCAGCGCCACGAGGGCTGTCGATTGCAATAATAATAAAAGGTTTGGTCTGTCAAAGGTGATGGTGAAAGAGAAAAGGCAAGCGTAACCTGCCTGTCATGTTCAAGTAGTATACAGACGTGCTATATTCTGACACGTTTGTTCTGTGACTTGGGACGTCTTTTTCGTTCAAATATGAATCAATCGTTTTGTAGAGATTTTTCTTTTTTTTTTTTGGTCATAAAAATAATTAATTCGATTATGTATTATAATTCGATATGTATTAATTCAAATAGAGATTTTTCTACATATGTATTAATTCGATTGATAAATTACTAAAACATATCGTTCCTATCAAAATAATTATGCGCTTTATAAAATTATTTTTTAAAAATATTCTTCATTTTATAGAATTAAATTTTTTTATTAACTTTTTATATTATTTTTAAAATTTAATTTAATTTATATTATAATAAATAATATTATATTAATATATATTTATAAATAAAAATATTTTATTCATTTATATATTTTTAGTTGTTATTTTAATTAATATAAAAAATAAACAGTTATTTAAAGACAAAGAGTAATTAAAATTATTAATAATCACAAAAATATAATTCAATTAAAAGTATATTGGATACTTTTTAAATTTGGTTTTTGTTGTTGTTAATAACAACTTACTTGGTTGGGATAAGTGATGAGTAAAAGTTGTACTTCTTGAATGTGTATAAAATAATCTTATTTGATTGTATTTCTGTATTTATTTTCTTGGGAAGTGAAACTGTCAACTCTCCCTGTTTGAGGAAAGTTATTTACCTAGCAAAACTTATGTAAGTTAAACTTTCCTAAGAAAATTAAAGGACTTTTACTATTTTATTCCTAAATTTATTTCATAAAATCTTAATTAGTTATTGATGATAGTAATTATGTAAATATTAATATTAATTTATAAAAAAATAATAAATTTTATCTATTTTTTGAGAAGTGTAATTTGAATCAAACGAGATTTATTTTTACTTTTTAAAAAGTTAATTTTTAAAATATACAACTTTCAAGAGATAAACTTCTTTAGAAGTCTACAAATCTGAACTGAGTGAGGCCTAAATGACAAATCATTTCTATTTTTACCAATTTTATTGTCATGTTGAATCCTTTTAGAATAGCAAAAAATAAAGAAGATTTTTAGTGTGAGGGCAATAAAATAGAAATTTTAATGAAATATTAGTTTTGAATTATTAAATATAATAAAACTAAATTTAATTCTTCAATTTTTTAATAAAATATAATTTAATTTTACGTGATTAATATAATTTTAAAATTATAAAAAAACCACAATTGAAAATATTTGTAGTAGAATAAATCGCAGAAAATAAAATCAAGAAGTATGAAAAATGGTAAAAGAAGGAGAAAATAATCAAATATGTTGAAATTGGTAAAGAAAGTTAAGGGAAAAGAGTCAAAGCAAGGGTGAGGCAGGTGAGGAGACAGACAGGTGAGAGTATGAAAACTGAGAAAAGACACGAGGGAGGATACACGTGGCAAGAGAAGAAAGCGAGTGGTGGAGATATTAAAGAGAAGGAAGGGAGCATGTGGAGGAAAATGGTAAAATAAGAAAAAGAGAGAAAGGAAAGAGACAAGACAGTTGGGAAATGGGCAAAAATCTCTTCTGATGCGCTGTACTTTGCCTTTCTTTTTCGACGGTTTTATTATTATTCTTATTATTATTATCAACGTCATTATAATTAATTTTCAAACTACCACGAATAACATATAGTGGTCGGGTCGTGGGTTTAGAGTTTTGTAACCCGAACTCAAGTAACCCGACTACTATATCTTTTAACACAAAATAACATATACTAATTACCAAACTAAATTTAAACTAACATTCACATGGACCTTAGTTTTATTAAAAAGAGTGTTTTTGATCATGCTTTCATTTAATTAGTATGCAAATACTCGTTAAAGTCTTAAAGTGCATAATTGTCGAACGTCTAAACAAAGAATCTTGTAATTATTTGTATTCATATTATTTGTAGCGTACATTTATAATTTGTAATACGCGATGCAAATATATGTGCTAAAAGAAATATAAAAATGATTATATTTTTGTCATTGGATTTATAGCTTATTGAAATTTAAAATTGGAGTAAACTTCAACAATATTTGATGTTATATTTAAAATATAAATAAAACAATTTATTAATTTTTTTTACCATGGTTAAAAAAAATAATGTGGACTATGATAATATTATAAAAAAAAATGAAGTTGAATGAGAGTAAAAATTGTGATTTTTAATTAAATGTGTAAGTGGTTGTTGGGTTCCTCCAATTGCATTAAAATAAATGTCAATCTTAATCCATTGACGTGGCAATCAAATGAACATTATTTCATACTACCGTTCTGTACACCGCCTTTTCCCCATTCTGCTGCTTCCGTCGACATGGCACTATATAATTTGAAGGTCTATAATCGCATTAGTATTTTATTAATTCTTTATTTTATTATTATTTTTATCTTTATTCATAATTTTTTATTAAATTTTTACAATTAAATTTATTATATTTTTTTATAAATTTCTTTTTAAATAAGTAGAGTTTCACTATTATATGAAAGATAAACTATCGGTGTTAATAACTGATTCAGTCTAATTTTACCATTCAAACCGTATTGTAAGTGAACTAATATTGAATCTATAGAAAATCAATCAGGGTGGACAATTCGAGAGTGTGGACTGTAGTAATATCAATATTTTTTGTATTAAATATTATATTTATGTCATAAACATTACAAAAATTAAATTTGTGTCATCTGTGTCGTATCTAATTATGTACTCATTAATTGTACTATTGACTCGTAAATAGTCAACCTTAAAACCGATAAACTGGTTTGATTTTAAGTATTAAAAATACTCATTTGTCTACACTTTCAACTTAATTCTAGTGGTTCCTATGGGTGGTAATGAATATGTCGATGGATGGTTTTGGAAGGGGAGAACTCAGGGGCATACTCCGTTAAGGGTGGGTATACGGCGCTTCATAGAAGTCGAGAAATGGGGGATGGGACTGCTGGGTTGATTTGTGGAAGAAGATTTGGTCCGTTTGTGCCATTCCGAAGATGATACAGTTCATGCGGCAAGCGGTTTCGAGCTGCCTTCTGACGCGTCAAAATTTGCTTCGAATGAAGGTTCGGTAATGTCAGCTGGTTGTCCTGTTTGTGGCAGATTTGTGGAGTCTGAGTTCCATGTTCTTGTCGAATGTGAGTTTTTTATGAGAGTTTGGAGATGCGGGAGATTGTGGAGAAGGATGAAATCGGTTGATGACTTGCCTTCTTGGCTTGGGTAAGATGTTTGAGTGGATAAAATGTGGTAAAAGGGCCCTGATGTTGACAATTTGCTGGACATTGTAGAACCATGGGAATGATATTGTTTGGAATCTTAAGTTCTCACCTACGTGGATCGTTTTTGAACAGAGGTATTAGCATGATCGAGGCGTGGAACGAAACTAGGAAGATGGATCTGAACTCAACTTCTGTTAACACGTTGGCAGCAGCCCTATGTTGTGGAGCAAGCCGGATGTGGGTTGGATGAAGATCAATGTAACATCCTCATCCTTAAGCAATTAGATTAAGAATAATTAAACTGATTAAGTAGAATACAAATTAAAAGATTAATGTGAGTTGATTGTAGGTTGATGGAAGGTTAACATAAGGATATAAGGATGAAAGAACTAAACGGAAATGCAGCAAAGAACACGTTATGGGCCTTAAGTACACGTTGTGGCATTGAGCACGCATAGTACATGGACGAGCACGCGTACTTGAAGCCATTAGATGCGTTGTGGTCAATGGATGACCACTCGTATCTCTTGGTGACCACACGTAGTTAGGATTGAAGCAGGAGCTGGATGACTTTGGGAGCTAGGAAAGTTGACGAGGCTTCCTTTCCTCGTCTA